>JANEYF010001321.1:372500-597500 GCA_029963845.1 Rhamnusium bicolor
AACATCAAGACCGATTTCATCAGTGCTATATTTTTTTCTTTGATTGTTAATTATTTTTTCAGATCTTGTAATGTTATTACACAAAACGATGTCATGGTACAGTTTACAACCGGTATAGTGTCAGTAATTTTATCAATATCCACATGAACTGTTTCTATGCTAATAACAATACTTTCAATACTACCTACGTAATACTGATTCAATACGTCCGCCATATTGGCATTATGTGTTACTCCATCGCAATTCAAACTTTGAAAGATATGTTCACCTTTCTTATTTCCAACTACGTCTTTTAAGTTTTTCCACATTAACTTCGGATTTGCTTTATTTTTATCAATATTTCATTCATAAAATACTGTTTTTGCTTCCTTTATAACTTTTATAGTATTATTTCTAGCGTGCTTATAGTTATTCCAATCTTCATTCTCATGTTTAAATACAAATCTTTGATATTCCCTATTTATTTTGTCAATGGCTTCCCTACAGTTTCTATTGAACCAACTGTTTTCAACTGATTTTAATTTTACAATTTTTTTAGGCGCTACAACATCTAATGAATCTAATATATTAGTTACAAAAGTCTGACCTGCTATGTTCACATTTGTAAATGAATATGCCCACTCTTTTTCAATTAACAAATTCGTCATTTCGTTAAAATTACGTGGCCTTAGCCTTCGTCGATTGTGAATTTTGACTGGAATAGACATCGTCGTCCATCACTTTTTTCTTTGCGCTAGATCTGGAACTCATCAAATCGACGAAATTCTAATTTGAAATTATGGCGGGCGGTAAGCGGTGAGCAACGAGCGGTGCTCGCTGATCGCCGAACCGTTTTTATTGCTTTGAGCGGCGCATGCTGCAATAGTTTTAAGTGGGTCTGTTCACACGATAGGCGTTTTTCTAGCGGTTTGTGTTTTGCATTGAATCCAAATCTGCCCGTTATTAAAAATATACCATATTTTACTTCCTCAAATATAGTGTTAAATAAACTTTCTATTTGGCGTTCCTTAACAAATGAATGTTGTCACATTCGCCTATTTCATCTTTTTTTTTTTTTGAATGACTATATAATAAACCTTACAGAATTAATTCTTCGTCTGTATCAGACGAATCTATATTGCTCACTGTGCTATTAAAACAGTACTGACAACGTTGTATTTTGACTCTTTCTGCGCCAATTGGTAAACTGCTTCAGTGTGTTGTAACAGGCGGCGGCCGATTTGGCGGCCGTCTCGGCGTAAACCGCTTAGTGTGTTTTAACTTTAGCACATGTGTCTCGCATCTTAGTTGCTTTACTTTAGAATTAATAAACGCAATAAAAAGATTTTTTATTTTTAAGAAGAAAGAAAAAATCATAAACACAATTTCATAATATTTTAATTATCTGTTTATTATCTTAAGTGTCTGTAGTAACCCAAAACATACATTAAAAATTTAAATCTCTCATACATATAATATAAGAAACCAGGAAGTGAAAACAAGCACATTGCCTGTATCAGTGCATGTACAAGTCAATTGCAATTTAATTTCTTACAATATTATTTATACAAAATTTTATAACTATAAAAAAAAATTTTTACTTTAGCAATAATTGCCATCTCCACAATAATGGCACAATCGTATCATCCTATATAATTTCAACGAAGACTTGATAAATCTGGGTAATTCGTCTATATTGCTAGTGCGTGGTTGTAGATTACCCCGTTAAAAATATTTCCTGTCCACAAGCGTTCCTTGGACGCTAAATCCGGTGAATAACAGACAGGTCCAGGAAAAAATTATATAGCTACAGTATTGATTAGATACTCCATGATAATTTGCTGTATATAGGATTGCATTGCCATATTGGAAAAGTGGATTTTCTTATTTTTTATGAAATAACACTAACTCCAGAATTTGATGGCTGTAGCGATATCTTTCAGGACTCTTAGTAATGCCAATGGGGGAAGAATTTATTAATATGGATAATCACACCCAGCCAGGTGTTGGTGCAACGTTGTGGCGCAAAATTACGATATTTATCATAATGTCTTATCAATTTGCCATTTTTGAATCCATACATTAACTATATTTGGTGAACCAATGGAGTCTTCTAACTTTGGAGTGAAGGGATAGACACAAATGAACGTTTTTCTTTTATTTCAAAAAAGTTCATTTTTCAAGTTAATGGTGCCTACGAAATTGACCCCACAAAGAATTGCTCTTCTTTAGTAGTTTTAGTGACGATTCTGTTGTTGAGAACGATGACAAGTTTTTTCTTTTTTGTGACTTTTTTTTGGAACATTCACTAGGTCGACACCAACATTTGGGGATAAGGGTGTTATTATGTCCCTCAACATTGCCGATTATACATTACCCAAGCCCATATAATGGCAAACATCACCAATTGAAACACCTGCTTTTCTTAACCATATTATGCATTGCCTGTCAACGTGACTAAAATTAGTAAAATTAATTGATGAACATCTGTCGGTCAACGAAATAATGTCATCGTAGAAAACGTTGTCATATGAAATTCTATTCTGAAGTTTGTATTAAGTCCGTTTACAAATTAAAGTAAATAATAAAAAGAAACTTATGTTAGCAAAATAACATTTCAGCAATTCTTTGTAATGTCAGTGCCTCAACAATGGAAAATAAATTGATACAATTATTTTGAGCTTTAGAAATGTTGATTTTTTGCTGTTTAAAATATATATATATATATATATATATATATATATATATATATATATATATATATATATATATATATATATATATATATATATATATATACTTTGTCTGTAACAATGTGAAATACCTCACACATATCATTAAAATTTAAAAGTATCATTAAAAGTTAAACTTTCCAGAACTAAATTTAGATAACAAATTTCAGAGGCCTTATTGTATGAAATGTTGCCGAGACCAGTCGCTGAACAGCTGAAAAAAGGAAACAAAGTGGAGGCTGAGAGTTTTGATTGTGTCACCATATACTTCAGCGACATTGTTGGTTTTACATCTATGTCTGCTGAAAGTACGCCATTACAGGTAAGTTTACGATAGAAAGGACATAACAAGATTTTCAACTAAGGGATCCAAAGGTAAATTCAATTTGTTTACTTTTGTTGGACTTTTATCAAATTTTTTCAGCTTTCAATACTTGGTACGTTATTTTAGGCTGTTCTTGCATAAACAAATTAACTTAAAGTCATGGGCGCCTGTTGGAAGTGACAGGTAAAGGCAGTTGTTCTCGTGGAATTTCAAAGACTGCATAAAGTAATGTTTTATTGCAAAAAATGATAATATATCAAGCGGCTAATTCATTCTATAACCTTAACACATAAAAATTATAAATATATAAATATGCCATAATAAATAAAATTTAAAAAACATTTTCTAAATCTGGACGACAAAACATTGAGTATAACGGTCGTTGCCACCTCTACACAATAAGGCTCCCCCTCACTCATTCTCTCTCTCTCTCTCTCTATCTTTCTTCTTTCTCTAACAATTATGTTGAGGTCAGGTATATCATTTACATAAATTATACTAACAATTTCACTAATTACAATAATTAGGATCGTTTTATTTCTCTATCTTATCATCACTTAAATATAAAACAATGGCATCAATCATCTCTTGTCAATTTTAGCACTATGGGGGAAATGAGGTTTGTTCATCTTAATTTCCGATACTAGATCAGTGAAACGCAACAACACTGATCGAGTCTGGAATTTGGTTAAATGCTTGACCGATACCTCGTCTAACAGTCCGGTAGGCTGCCAACAGAGACTAACCCGGGAGGCCCGTTAAGCCTGTAGCAGGCAGTAAGGCGAGTCCGGATAGAGGGTCTCGAAAAAAAAACCTACGCAGGAGGCTTGCCATTCTGCCAGCAGTGTAGGCGGATAAGCCTAATCGGTGGATTAGTTGTCAACCGAGGACTGTGGTTTGGAGTCCACGGTAAACTGTAGGTCCCTAGATAAAGAGGACCAATTGTGACCTAGTAAAACAAGTAGCTACCACTAACACTGTGGGGTTAAATATTTAAAACTCAAAGGGGAATAATAAAAGCATTCCTCTTAATAAATAACAAAAATTTAAGGATATAGCTGTGAGTAATGGATATTCTGTAAGTTTAGTTGGTAAAATAATTAGGAAACGTAAATCAAAAGAGAAACTTTGAAATTCCTCGACCTGTCAAAATGAGAGAAAGTCCTATTCCATACTATCCTCGATTCACCTGTGATATTGGTATGATTTTTAAAGATATGGGTATGACAGTGGTTCATTTATCGGGAAAAAAATTACAACAACTTTCAGGCAATCCAAAAAACAAAATTGAAATAAAGAAAAAATCGAGGATTTCCGAAATTAGCTGTAAGGACTGTAATTAAAAGTATGTTGGACAAACTAGATGATCAATTCAGACTAGATTCAAGGAGCATATGGTTTATCTAAAATATGGTAGAAGAGATAAGTCTAGTGTTGTAAAAATAGTATAAATAGTGACAGAGGGTCAAACATATACTTCGCTCTATTGATTAGTGAGTCACGGTTCATCGAATCGTACCAATAGTTTAGGCATAAATAGGATACACTGTTAGCAAAAGGTTAGTTTTAATCATCTCCAGATGATGCCAACCTGGTTGACGAATCACACGTCGAGTGCAGTGGTGTTTTGTAGAAAACCACATTAGTGTTAACAAATAGATAACTACAATTTAATACATTATTTTAATAATGGTTCCTGTTGCATATTTCAATAATTTAATGGGCATTTTAGAGTTTCCGAACTGACAAGGATATAAATGCCATAGTCATGGGCGTCAACTAGTGATGGGTAAAGAAGCTATTGGGGAAATTCTTCGAAATACTTTCGAAAGATTTACCCAAAAATTCCTGATGAAACTCTTGATATAAGATATTTTGCTTTAATTTAGAAAACTTCCACTCATGTTTATAAAGTTTTCTATCTTAAAAAGAAATGTTTTCTTAACCGCCTCCCATGTCACCGAAGTAACCCCCGAAAAATCCTAGGATTTTGTGTTGTGTAAGGGAGACGAGGCCGTACAGTTTATTGTGGAGTCCAAAGCATATCTAGGGCATCGACAATTCCCTCTCCCATCTTAGCCCGAAACAAATTACTAATAAAATTTCTAATTTGCTCCAGGATGGAATCAAACCATCGATTTTCAGTACCAAGTAAATAATTATAAGTGTCTTATCCACTTGGCCATCATGGCCCTAAACACATATACTGCTTTAGAACACACAAACTCACTAAGTATCAGAAATATTCCGGAAACTGGAAATTCCCCGGGGAAAATTTCCAGCTATCCATCACTACCGTCGACTCATAAACCAGCGTTTGCGTAATAAATTGCTTTCGTCCCATTGAAGGTATTGACTTTTAATGTTTCGCTAGCGACGTCGATATTTTCTGTAACTTGTGTATCACTAAATTATTAAATGAGATTTTTTCAAAGACTAAAACATACGAACCTGAATGGACATCAAAGAAATAAAACATATAATGTTCAAAAGGATGAATAAAAATAAAATCAATCAGATTTAGTCTAGTACAGAAAGATTCTGGCATTTTTCACAGATACAAGAAAAAACTAACCCGTCTTTGAAATATGCGGATAGTGCCAGTACTTAATATACAATGGAATATCGTTTGTTTCAACAGACAAGTCGAAACAATAGGTGGCATTTCGCAGCATTTCTTCATTTCGTCAAATTATGAAGAGCATCAATTTATTTCTGCAAAATACTATGCACAAGCGTATAAAGTGCCAGACAAACCCAGATCAGGTCATAGTGATGTTTTTTTTAAATATAAAAACAACACTTACTGTCAAACTTTAATAAAATATGAAATTATTGAGTCTCCTTTCATACTAATGTGATCTTAAAACACGGTTACTAGGACACGCCATAAAACAAAAATATTGCATACAGCGTTGTTCACTTTACCTCGTTAGGTACCTACTACACATACCTAACTCAGATTATCCAAAATATGTATTGTCGTCACCAAGAATTGCCACAGACGGCGCCCATGGTCTGTTTTGTTATGAAAGTTACGGCTAGGGTCACTAGACCAAGAGGGGGAAAAATCCATTCAATTATTCGACGTTTCGTTAATCCTATTTAATATATTGCATATTTTCGTATTTCTCAGGAAATAGCATCCTCATTCCTAAATATTGGGTGAATCGTCGATTAATTGAAAAAACAGATTCACACTAGCCGTCACCGCTATTATAAAGAGCGCTTCTATACATTCAATATGACTAAATGAAGACTGAATTTCTGCATCAATATTCCCTTAATTTTTTCTTTTTTTTGAGACATCACGAATAATTTTTCATTATCTAAAAAATATAGTTAGTTACTCAGTATATGTTACTAGAAAAATAAACGTCTACGCTTGTGACTATACAAAAGATTAGTCAGTGGGTGTTTTTTTTCTTGAAAACTAATAGGATTTGAAGGTATAATCCAATGCAAGTCGGAGTATTTGCACGCTAAGTAGTTGTTTCGTTCAAATCATATTTAATAACAGTAGTTTAGTAGTCCACCTGGGCTAGAGGTCACCGCTCTCGGTACTTGCTTCGCAAGTCGCTATCCGCCACAGAGACATCTATGATGTCGGTCGAATAGTAGCATTTGGACCATATGAGAAGTTTCACATACCTCTCACTACTCAACTAATATGAGACAAAAATAATAATATATTTCCCTAACGTTTCGGAAAACGAATCTGTTTCCTTTTTCAAAGTTATTTACCTTTTTTTTTAAAATATGTCAAGCGCGAAACGACATATATTATTTGTTTATGTAATATTCATAGATACTTACATAGAACTGTTGAAACTTAAAAAAACCGCTGCCAATTATTTGGGGATCAGAACTTCCTCACCATAGTAAAACTCGACGTATGGTGGAGTTTATAATAAAAGTAATTTTTGACGTTTCAAAAAAAGTCATATTTTGACGTTTCAAAAAAACTCGATGTGTGGTGGAGTTTGTAATAAAAGTACTTTTTGACGTTTCAAAAAAGTCACATTGGTGGAATGTCATTAATATTTTTTTTGAAAAAGTAATTTTTGACATTTCAAAAAAGTCACTGGTGGAATGTCACTAATATTTTTTTTGACATTTCAAATTGACGTTTCAAAAAAAGTCACATTGGTGGAGTGTCACTAATATTTTAAAATTTGAAATGTCAAAAAAAAAAATTTCACATTTCAAATTGATGTTTCAAAAATGTCACTAATATATTTTTTTGACATTTCAAATTTTAAGAACCAATTTTGCTCATCAACGAACTTAATCTCTTCTTTGACCTCTAGAATGTGTGTACCAAATTTGAAAGCTTTATCTCAAAAACTGTAGCTGCTATCGCGAACCAGACAGACAGACACAGAAAATTTTTTTGTCTGAAATTTTGTGCATCGACATAAATCGTCGAGATTCGTCCAGAAATGCAATAAAAATTTTCAAAATTTTTTTCACGAATACATACCTTCCTCACTTTGAGAGGTGAGGAAGTAATTATACAATATTAACTTTGTTCAATTCTTCTTTTAACATGGGTAACCATGTTGTACCAAAATCTGCAGAGCAATGGTATAAACATTTTTCTTCATTCAATAATATTACCGATTCCTTAATTTTTCTTTTTTTGCTGTCCGCATCTTGCATTAAAATTTTTGTCGAATCCCAGTTTATTCTATGTCCATTTTCCCAATCATGTTTGCAAATTTTCGATTTTTCAGTTCCACCCTTTCTAATATAACTTTTATGCTCAACTAACGTTATACTGAGAGGTCTGGATGATACTCCCACATAATGTTTATTACTCTCACACAGAATACAGTAAATGCAGTTTTTTGAAATTTGCTGATAATTTATAATAATTTTAGTTTTATTTTTTGTTAAAATGGATTTCAAAGTATTACTCATTTGAAACACTGTCCTAACATGAAATTTAGTTTAGTTTTTTAGATAAACCTTCTATATAAAGAATTATTGTTCTATATTGGTATTCAGGTTTCTGTTGTACCCAATTATTAAGTCAATTCTCAGTATTTATTAGTCCTATCAAAAAAAATTCGGGATATTTATTATTTATTAATACCTCTTTAATAATTTTTTCTCTTTATTGGATATTTAATCATTAGATGAAATTATCTTTGCCCTGTCATACAAACATTTAACAACATTCCTTTTAACATTAATGCTTGGTAACATTTAAAATTTATATATCTATTAGTATGAGTTATTTTTCTATTTACACTAGTTTCAAATGTGTTATCAATTCGTTTAATCAAAATATCCAAGGAGGGCAATTCATTATTACTCTCTACTTCCAAAGTGAATTTTATGGATGGTTCTTAATCATTAATGATTTCTAAAAAATTATGTAATGACTCAATATTATGATGCCAAATTACTAAATAACAGGTTTATGTATGTGATTTGGTATATAATTAATTTCAAGATCCTCCATAAATATTTCATTATTTAATATTGGAGATCCCATTACTCTGTAGATTTTGGTACAACGTGGTTACTGATGTTAAAAGAAGAATTGAACAAAATTAATATTGTATAAAAAGTATCAACAATTCCATGTAAGTATCTATTGGATATTACATAAACAAATAATATTTCACGATTGACATATTCTAAAACGAAAGACAAATAACATTGAAAAAGAAAACAGATTCGTTTTCCGAAACGTTAGGGAAATATATTATTGTTTTTGTGTCTCATGTCAGTTGTCAAAAAAAAATCGCCCTCTGACTAATCTTTTGCTGTAGAGTCACAAGCGCAGAAGTTTATTTTTCCAGCAACATATACTGAGTAACTATGTTTTTTACATAACGAAGAATTATTCATGCGGAAGTCCCAAGTAAAAAAAAATAAAAATTTAGAGAATGCTACAAGTAACATTCAGCCAAATTCCCTAAACAGAAATATGTTATTTTTTAGGTCGTGGACTTTTTAAATGATTTATACACATGTTTCGATTCCATTATAGAAAACTATGATGTCTACAAAGTTGAGACAATAGGAGATGCTTATATGGTTGTAAGTATTTTTCTTATGTATGAAATTACGAAGTACAAAATAATTATTTAGTTATTAGTAACAAATATCTTAACAATTTAATTTATCTTAATACATTCTCAAAAAGATTCATAATGGCAACTTAAATAATATTAAACAGAAAAATATTTTGTTATATAAAAGAGAATTTAATATTTGCACTAAGGTTAAGAATTACTTATGTCAATATATAGATATATTTTTTCTTTTCTTGACCGTTATTATACGCAACTGAGTTTCGTTAAAACAGACAACCAAACAACATGTAATAAAAATTATTAAAACAAATTCCTAGTAAATAATAGTTTCTCTGATGATGGTGTAATAAACCGAAACGTTAGAAAAAAAATTTAATTAGTTATACCTGACCGATATCCCCACAAAAAAATGTCAATAAATAATAGATATTTAATAGACCATCGTGATCTAATTGTCGAAATGAAACGATTTTAAGTATATGTTTGACTCCGCATTATGTATTAAATATTCTTCAATACAAATTACAAGTAAATTTTCAAAAATAAGGCATATTATACCCAATAATTCCTCATGATTAACTGGATCTCAGAATTTTCATTAGAAACTTTGATGGTGATATTATATGCTTTACTAATGACATGAAAATCTCGAACTATAACCTGTGAGAAATACCAAGGCTTACATACATTTTAAAACACAATTTGGTTCTCGTAGCCCTGAAGGTGGTGGGAATCATCCACCGAAACATCGGCCTGTAATTAAAATTTATTGTTGATAATAATTTTTTCTCAAAATTGCTTATGGCATTTCCATCCACAGTCAAAAATATGTAGTTATTTTAATACTTCAGTGACACTCACCAGTGTGCATATAGTCCACACTGCTCAGTGTTAAGTATACATCCCCCCCATCTAACTTGAAATAAGTTAAAAACGCCGCCGGATAAAATGTTGGTTGAATCAAATGAATTATTGTTTTAAGAATTGATTTTTGATTATTCAAAGATTGAGCCAGAGGCATTATTAATTCAAAATTTTTAAATTACAAGAGGTTATTTGCACCTCATTTGAAAATTCAAATCTCAAAAACTGGTAGCTTTTGAAAAATGAAAATCCAATTATCTGTTTAGTTATGTTATAAGCATTGTTATGAATAGGCTCAAAAAAATAATAAAATGCAGTCAAGTCAAACACTTTAATGAAACAAAAAATATTTGACAGGAATTATCAATGATTTTATTGAAAATCACTCTGCTCCTCCTGAAACAGAAGAAACTATTGAAAATCTCCTCATGCATTTTGTGGATTATTTCCTTGGCTATGGATGCACATCGTCGATTATCCTCTACCGCAAAAATCCAGAAGACTCTCTAGTTGAGTAATGTACACTTCAGATTTAAGGTAACCTCACAGTCAAAAATCGTCCTATGATGTAATCACTCAAAATAACCGCCTAAACATTTAACTTCTAGAGAAATTCTGGTATGACTTTCCCTATACCAATGTTGATTCTAATCACCCCAATATCTCATATTCTAATTCTTCACATTTTTATTGAGCAAAAATGAGCATTCATCACTGAAGCAATGCCCCTCAAGTAATCTGGATGTCGGACAATTTTTTCTGTCATGATCTCACAGAACTCCATTCTTCTGTCTTGATCATCACTTGTCAACTCATGCACTATTTTCATCTTGTATGGATGAAATTTACTTATTTTTTTTAACACTCTGGGCATACATCGTCTAACATGCAACCTGAGATTTGGGTTGCGTAAAATTCATTATCATTTCCGCCACAATATCAAGTTTCTTATCATTCAAAAGAGATGGTTTGTCCGTCCGTTTTTCAGTATGGACGGAATCAGTCCTCAAGAATTTCGAAATGAACTATAGATGAAACGTTCAAGATATCACTCATTGAAGATCCGTTCCATCGCATTAAAGAGTCTTTCAGAGGTCTTTCATAAATACCTCTGACATTCAAATAACATGGTAACTGCGTTAATTTTATCCTCAAGAATATGAGCCATTTTGCAACAAATACAAACAGTCAGGATCAAAAACCCCAAATTAAACTGGCTAGGAAAATTCTGAGAATAACAAACTCACAATAAACTACTGCCATATGTTGAAACAGATGCACAAAAAACGTTAAATATTTGAATTATTCATATTAAGGTTCTTATGATTAGATATTGGATTGAATTGGATTTTCATTTTTCAAAAACAAGTGTCTAGGGAACTGAAATACTTTTCAAATGAAGTGCAACGTGATCTACCTTGCAATTTAAAAATTTGGATTTGATATTTCAATTTTCAAAAATCTACTCCTTATCCTTATCCACAATTTTTCATATATCCACGATCAAATAAGTTTAAGCAAATCCTTTTATGATTAATATAAATGAATTTCTGTTATTTCAATTTAATTTGTGTTTCTGTTCACATATTCAGTTTCTTCGAAAAGAATTCTGTAATCACAATTTTATAATTTCTTTCTTACTATGGCAGGATAAACACGAACCTCAGTATGTCAAAAATAGCTTAAGATTTGTGATAACTAACTGATTTTTTTTTAATTTAGTTTTTTAGCGTAGGACATATTTAGTTTGTTTAATTATTGTACGTTATAAAAAATTATAATTCATTTTAAGTACTTACTTAATATTTTCATATTTCATTTTCTCCCTTAGTACTTAGCATTTGATATATTTTACTGTTGTGTATCAATATATGTTGAAAAGAATAAAAGTAAAAATGGTTATCGATTAAATAAAGAAAGATTATTTTTTATATAGGAAATCTTTTTCGTGCTATTATACAACTTTCCTATTGGGCTTCAAATTTTTCTTCTTTGATGAGTTTCAAGAAATCCTTTTTAATATCGATAGAACTTCAATGCGATGTTATGCTGTGGTTTATACCTATATTGGTATTCTGGATGCGAATAAGAAAATTTGAAAATAAATTATTCTTGACTCAAACAGGACGATTTTATTATTGCAAACAAGAAGGGTATTTGTTTTTCATTTTCGCAGCTAGATCGATGATGGGCTTGGCGTTTGATTCGCATAAGAAAATACGGTTCAATCCACTTTCTTAAGGTAGAGTTTTCTTTATAATTTTGAAAAATACAATACATAATAATATATTTACAAAGTTACTATGTCGCAACTTTCGTTAATTTCTTCCTCAGTTTTCAAATTAACCAACAATCCTACATCTTAATGTAATATTGTACAAAATTTTGCCTGAAAAAATGGCTTAACATAAATATTAATTTTTGGTTCATTACTTTTATTTTTCAGGTAAGTGGTCTTCCTTTACGAAGCAATCATCAGCATGCTGCAGAAATAGCAACCATGTCCTTGCACCTATTGTCGGAAGTGAAACATTTTGCCATAAGGCATAGACCTGACGAAAAACTAATGTTGAGAATAGGAATTCATTCAGGTATAATTTATGACATATACAAGATGTTTCAAAATTCAATCCCAAGCAGATAGAAAAATTCATTTGCCGAATAAAATTTCGAGAAATCTCCCCCTGAAGGACCTTGAAAATATAAATATTGTCAATCAATGTCGTTAGAACCTAGTCATATTTATCTTTCTCGTTGTTAAATTTACTAAAAAAAATTATCCTAAATTTTAATCTAGGCTGCCTAAGAAATTTAATGAAAATTAACGGTATTTAAATAGACAAAAGTTAACGCAAGCACCAACAAGCGACACATTTTAGTTGTTATGGGTACAAAGTGATCCTCTATAAATTCACCCTCTCCTTCGTTATTTATTTCGAAAACCGGTCATACGGTTTTTATAAAGTTTTAACCAGCTCTGAAAAAAAAATACAGACTTGAAATTAGAGAAGATAGAAAGTTAACGTTATTTTTTTAAATGAAACACTACATTTAATTAAAACATCGAATTTCTCTTTTTTTTCTCATTTCAAAATTATGTAACGTTAATAGTTTATATCGCACGAATAATAATCTTTTTTTATATACCGTTCGCAGAACAATTAAACTCCAGTAGGCTTTGTGTTAGAGTTATGTGTGGAATTGAAAAACTAGTTAGTTTTGTGTTTCTACTTGCTTTTATTTTTAACGTTCGATAACTCTTACAGACATACATACATTATATTTCTCACAGAACAGAAAAAGATATTTCTTTACTTGCGAATATTCTAGAACCACTGACAGCTACTACTACCCACCTTATTAAATAAAAATAACTACTAACTTCAGATTTACCATTGTCCAACACACCCCCTCAAGGGTAAATCTCATATTACAAAAATACACATCTTAATATTAGAACAGGTTTTTTTTTATTCAAACTAAATTTAAACTAACACCCAATGACCTTATTCGAGTCCCAGATTTTTACAGAACTGTTGAAATAATACATTCCCTAAAGGTTTCGTAAAAATATCAGCAATTTGTTTATCGGTGCTCAAATATTCTATACATATAACATTTTCTTTTACTTTGTCGCGAATAAAATGAAACTTTATATCAACATGTTTAAGTTTTTTATGGAATTCTGGATTTTTACAAACTCTGATTGCAGATTGATTGTCTTCATACAATTTTACACAAACATAATCATTTAACAATTTTAAGTCGCTGAAAATGTATCTCATCCAACAAGCTTCACTCGTTGCTAAACTGAGTGCTACGTACTCAGCTTCAGTGGATGACAAAGCGACCGTGGATTGTTTACGAGAAGCCCAAGACACAGTACAACCAAATACTTTAAAAATATACCCTGCTGTTGACTTCCTATCTACACTGTCCCCTGCCCAATCCGAGTCTGCAAAACCTATGATATAGTTTTCGCGAGAGTTTTCACTACTTGAAACTTTAAATACTAAACTCAAATTTATAGTGCCTTGCACATATCTCATAACCCTTTTGAGGGCTTGCCACAGCTCCTGACTAGCACATGTCTGATATCTGCTTAGTATACTTACTGATATACACAAATCCGGTCGTGAGCATAACATTGCGTACATTAATGAACCTATTAACATTCGACACTTATTTTCGATTTCTAAACTTTCCGATTTTCCTTCTTTAATACACTATGTTTGAAATTTATATCCATTGGAGTAGAGCTTGGTTTACAATTATTCATATTGAATTTTAGCAGAATGTTTTTTAGGTACTCTGATTGGTTTATTGAAATTTGACCTTTTGACATATCTTGTGAAATTACCATTCCCAAAAAATTTTTTATGTGACCTAAATCTTCATTTTAAAATTTTGGCTTAAAGTTCGTTTTATATTCTGTACTTCTTTTTCACTCGTCCCAGCCAATAACACATCATCAACATAAAGTAACAAATAAATTTTATAATTTTCAGCGACCTTTACATATAAACAATATTCATATTGTGACCTTTCAAAATTTAAGGATAACATAAGTGTGTTAAATTTCTCGTTCCATTGCTTTGGGGAACTTTTCAAATCGTACAAGGATTTTTTTCAGTTTACATATAGTGCCTTCTTTTTCATTAAAACCTTTTGACAGAGAAATGAAAACATCTTCCTGAATGTCACCATTTAAAAAGGCGCTACATACATCTAACTGATAAATAGGAATTTTTAATCTATTACATAAAGCTAAATAAATTCTTACCGATGGTAATTTAGCCACCGGGCTGTAAATATCTACGGTTGACATACCGGATTGCTGAAAACCCCTAGCCACTAACCTAACTTTGTAGGTTATATCACTACCGGTTTCGTGTCTCTTTCGTTTAAACACCCACTTACACTCAATGACCTTTAATTCACTTTTAGCTTCTGCTTTCACCCATGTCTGATTTTCTTCTAAGGCCCTTATTTCAGCTGTTATTGCTTCCTTCCATTTCTCAGATTCGTTGCTCGATATCGCCTCATCGTAAGTTTTCGGTTCCTCGATTTCATCACATACTGTTGGAAAAGCTGTTTCATAATCATCAAACCTTATTGGCTGTCTTATGGTTTGTCTTAAATTATATCTAGGAAAAACTTCCTCTTTACCTGAGTCAACCCCCTGAAAGTCAACATCTGAACTTTCATTTTCCTTTATGTTTTCTTCTTGATTCTCTACCTCATTCCTAATTCTCGTTTCATTTTCACTTTCTGATAGAATATCTTCTGTACAAATATATTCTTCGTTGCTATTCTTTTGAGGCTCATCTTTCTTTATAACTTCGTTCTCATTTTCATATTTCTCTGTTTTCGCTGGAAGAAAAATAACATCTTTTTGACATTCGACTTTATTACTATCGGGGAAAAATATTTGATAACCTTTTACATTTTCACTGTATCCCAAAAATATTCCCTGTCTGTTTTTAGGGTCCCATTTCAAACGAGTTTCTTTGGGTCTATGTACTGAAACTCGGTTTCCAAAAATTTGGAACTCCTCAAAATTCACTGTTTTATTGTGCCACAATTCATAAGGGGATTTATTTTTCACCGAACTTGTCCCAGTTCTGTTCAATACATATGCGGTGGTATTTATTGCTTCTGCCCACAGTCTTTTATCCATCCCATGAATCATTGATCGAGCTGCTTCTACTAGTATACGAATTTTACGCTCAGCCCTCCCGTTTTGTTGGGGAGTATATGTTACTGACTTTTGGTGGACAATCCCATGGCGTTCTAAGAGTGTACTCATTTCATGATTTATGAACTCGAGACCATTATCCGATCTAAATATCTTTATCTTACTGTCCTTCTCTCTTTCAGCTTGCAAAATAAATCCTTCTATTTTCATTTTCACCTCTGCTTTTGTTTTCATAAAGTAAACCTTCCGGAATGATGAAAAATCATCTTTTATTACTAAAAAATATCGAGCCCCACCTAATGAGGGTACTTCCATTGGCCCGCATACATCTGCGTGTACAAGCTGCAGCAGTTTATTAGCTCGTGACTCACTCATAGGATATGTTTCTCTGTGTTGTTTACCTGCTAGACATTTCTCACAGACAAAGTTCTGGGTATCATCAATATATTGTATTTTATTTTCATTTAACACATTTTTTATTTGTTTTAAATTCTGGTGAGCTAATCTATTTTGCCATACACTCAACATTTCAATTTTTTCAACCAACTGACAGACTGAAAAGCTGTCCTCACTTCCAATGTCACTTTGTTTAAACGTTGACAGTTCTGACACCTCACAATTTCTGCGCTCCGTATCACTAAGGCACGTTCTGTTAACTGGAGTAAAAAGCATTTTATATAACTTGTTCTGTCTTACTGCGAGTGCTCGAACTAACCCATTTCTATCAACAAATTCACATGTGTCACTGTTTGATACCACATTCGATAGGATTGTTTTTATGAACGTTTGTCCATTATGTGCATTTAAAGTTACACTCCCTACACCTTTGACATCTAGTACTGACCCATCACCAATTTTTACTTTTAGATCATAGTTCTTTACAGTGAGAGTTTCGAACAGATTTTTGTTCCAACACATGTGCTCGCTCGCCCCTGAGTCCAAACACCAGTCATTTGACGACATTCTAGTTGATGATCCGATAAATGCATTTACTGTGGGTGACTTGTCTCTACCATTTTTCTTTTCCTCTTTGCCTATTCTTAACCAACATTCGGCAATTACATGTCCCATCTTTCTACAATAACTGCATTTTTTTCATCTCCATTTTTGACGATTCTTTTCTTTTAAAGCAATTTCTGGCGACATGACCTACTTTATGGCAAATATGGCATTTTTTACCACCCCCTTTCGTATAAGTGTTCTTTTACTGTTTTACTGCTACCTGCAAGCGCTGTAGCCTCTTCTGTAGACTTACACCTCTCTTCTTCAATTAAGAGTCTTGACGTTAGCTCTTCTAAGGTCTGTCTATCCAAGGGTACCGATTCCCACACAGACCTAAAGTGCTTGTACCTCTCTGGCAAAGCCATGAGAATTTTAGTCATAACCATCCTCTCTGAAATTTCTTCATCTGCCTGCTTTAGTTTATTTTTTATTTTTTTCTATCTGAGAAATATACGTCGACACTGAGTCATCGATGAATTCTAAGGAAAAAAATTTTTGTTGGAGTAAATGGACGCTCACAGCCGACTCCTTGTCGTAAATCGACTTCAATTTAAACCACATATCTTTGGATGTATTACATGAAAGTATATGGGTCAATGACCCCCTGTTCCATCCTAGTAACAATAAGCTCCTGTGCTTTAGCGTCGTTTTTCTCCCATCTGGATACCTCCTCTACAGGTTCCGAGGGTTTTACTTTTTCACCATTGACGATGTCAAACAACTCTCGTCCCTTTAAAATCACCGACGTCTGGAACTTCCATACAATCCAATTTGCTCCATTTAGTTTTAGTGGCGGTACTTGAGCTTGATACATTTTAATTTTTAGATCAAAACTAACTATTTAACGGCCTGGGCCCATAACCTGTTAGAGTTATGTGTGGAAGTGAAAAACTAGTTAGTTTTGTGGTTCTACTTGCTTTTATTTTTAACGTTCGATAACTCTTACAGACATACATACATTATATTTCTCACAGAACAGAAAAAGATATTTCTTTACTTGCGAATATTCTAGAACTACTGACAGCTACTACTACCAACCTTATTAAATAAAAATAACTAAAACTAACTTCAGATTTACCATTGTCTCCAACACTTTGTTATTTTTGAATTTGTTGAATTGAATTCTCAATGAACACTTCGAGGGTTGTATAGGTAGAAACGGATTAATAAGATTGACACCAAGAACGCCAGTTATGACACCACGACAATTTTTGTGAGGGTATATAAAAATAGTAATGGTTCTATATGAAGGGTCAACCACTCCTTATAAAATGTACATTGATTTCCAGTATTGGAATCACAAAGATAATTAATTCCAATAATTTTTATAATTCCGAATTATTTTAAAGTAATTCCTATAATTTCACATAATTCCATAACATTATAATATAATTCTAAAAAACACTATTTGTAATTCTTTGTAATTTCGATTTACATTAAATAATATTAAGTAATTTCAGTAATTCTACTTATTCTAAAATTAAACGTAAATGAAATAAAATAGTGGTAATAATTTCTATTAATTTACGGGCAAATTTAAAATTCGTTCACACTGTAAAAAGCCAGGGGTGGGATTGAATAAAACGTAGTATAGATACTGCGGAAAGATATAGCAGTTTTATTAAAAAAATAATATTAGTTATTACCATTAGTATTTAATTACATTGCTTTTTCCTTATTTTTTTTATCTAAGTACATGTATTTTTTAAATATATTCATTTCCAACTGAAATATTTTTCATACAATTCCAGTTTTATTATACAGACTTGTTCAGTTCTGTACGTAGTCTTGAATACATTAGAAGTTCTAATCATTCGGAAAAGTATGACATATGTCAGAATATCTAAGAAAGGTACAGGGTGTCAAAGTTTACAAAGTTAAACAATTTTTTCATCATATATCTTCTAGGAAAAAGAAGCAAACCAAACAAAATTTTGTGTATGCATACCTTCGTTGTGTTGTGTTGTGTTGTTTTTTGACGTTATGTTATGTCCAAATGTGACACACCAGTGGCGTGCAATGAGGTTACATCGGAATCATTTCAAGAAAAAGGTACGCCTCTGAATTTTTCAATTTCTTTTCTCATTTTTTAAAATCCTTATTCAATTTGGAATAAGTCGCCCTTTTTTTAAAAATCTTAGTTTAAGGTAATGTTTTCAGAGGTATTAGTTTTTTTTTTTTCAAAAGCTTGCAAATCCGTGCGGAATATATTTTGAGTTAGCCATGAAAATGCGTTTATAAATAATATGAGACCTGCTGATGGTTTTAAAAAACTTTTCATTGTAAAGTAACAAAAAGAGACACAAAAAAGATTAAAGAAGATGCTTAAAGTGCAATCCACCTTTCTCAGCACATTTTTGACAACGTTTCAATACATCTAAAAAAATGTTTCATTGTTGGGTGTGCTTAGCGTTAATGAATTTGTGGCATTTATATTTTTGGTTTTGCCTGAGCTCATTGCAGGTATTTTCTATTCTCAGAACTATTTCGTCGCGGGTTGCAACAGTTGTTCTGTAAATTCTTCTTTGACAGAGCCTCAAAAGAAGAAGTCTAACGAGGTTTAGATCTGGCGAGAGAGGCGGCCAGCATACTGGTCCTAAACCAAGATTCAATTCAGTAAAGTTAACGTTTGCGATCTGACCTGTCAGCGTTCTGGGTAGTTTTTGTTTAACCACTCTAACTGGATTTCTAAGGTGTGCAAGCGACCCATCCATTTGTCTTGGCAATAAATTAAGAGGTACCTCTTTCAAGTCGTTTACAAGAAACTCAAGTAGAAGTCTGGTATTCAAACGTGGCTACAAGAAATGTGATCCGGAAACATTATTACTTATCACTCTCATCCAGAAATTGATGCTAAATTCATTTATTCGATGAAATGAAGTAGGCTTGGTCCATGCTCCCAGGCACGTAAATTGTGGAAGGTAACTTCCCACCTCTCATAAAATTTGCCTCATCAGTCCATAGAATTTTGGGCAAGAACTTGCGTATTGTCTGCAACGGAATTCAAGATCCAGTTGCAAAAACATAAACATTTTTCTGCGTCCCCTGGCTTTAATTCTTACACAGATTGTAGTGAAAGGCTTTTTGGTGATCTTTTTTCAAAGCAAGGAATACTCTTGTTCACAACACATTAAGATTTATCGTTGCTCGTCTTATAGATAAGCATCTGTCGGCATTGAAAATCTAGAGAATTCTGTTATCATCCCTGTTATTTCGATTTTGGATTTCATTTTGCTCACCAACTTTCCTCAGTCCAAATTCGCTGAATTGACATTGCGTATCAACAAAAACTTGCTCATTAGGAACCTTTTGCGAAAAAAGTTGTCGATATATCTGAACTGCTACATCAGACATTCCGCTGCAGAAACCATAAGCAAAGTGAATGTCCGCATACTAGCAATTTAAAAAATATCGGCATTTTTTCTTTTACAATAACAAAACCTCAAAAATTATTAGTGACCAAATTGATTGACAGGTACAAATGGTATCTACGATTTGGGGATCTGTGATTTACGGTTTTTTACATTCAATTGAAGCTCTGCCAAATGTAAACTTGAAAGTGTACTAGAACACGAGACTTTAACTTGTCTTAAATTAGAATAATAAGAAATGTTCTTACCTTTACGACTTAGGATACCAATAAAACACATCGTACATATGCAGTTTACCCTCGACAAAAATAAGCGGGAACCTCCTGCTTCCACGTGCTAAAACGAACTGTTCTCTTTGCTCTCATGACCCTGCGCAACCGGTTGGCGGTATATATATATATCGGTATATCGCAGATCTATAACAATGGCAATCAAATAATTTCCATGACTAATTCAAAATAATATCTGCTCCATAGTGGGTTTACATGCTTTTGACGAAAGCTAATATCTCTGAAAATAGGAACTTAAACTAAGATCTGTAAAAGCGCCTCTCATTCCAAATTTGAAAATCTCAGTAACGTACTACTTTTCTTGCAATAATTCCGATATAATCTCATTGCATGCCACTGGTGTCATATTTGAATGAACATAACTTCAAAACACAACTCCACATGATGAAGGTATGCATACGAAATTTTGTTTGATTTTCTCCTTTTTCCTAGAAGATATGATAAAAAAATTATTTATTTTTATAAATTTTAACGTTCTGTATCCTTCTTAGGAAGCGAATGAACACCATATATGTCATATTTTTCAGAATCATAATAACAAGGAGAGTATTCTTTCAAAAGCTGAATCACCCTGTATAGGTAATAAAATCGAAACGGATACACATATTACGGATTGTCTTTATACACTATAATTTTTATAACGATTTTTTATAAATGTTTTTAAAGTAGTAATACCAACGTAATTCCGAAGTAATGCCTAAATAATTCCATGTAATGCCATAGGAATTTAAGGTACCTAATTCTAAAATAATCCTAAATAATTCCTGAATTCCTAAAATAATAATAATAATAATAATAATAATAATCGTCTTTATTTGAGTATACAGATAGGTATATTATACAATATACATTATACACACGTATAAATTTATATAAGATGTTGGGGTGTGCGCGGCGAAGTTTAGCCAGATATATATATATATATATATATATATATATATATATATATATATATATATATATATATATATATATATATATATATATATATATATACCAGAGCCATCCAAGTGGAAGCCACAAAGGTGCGACTGGCTCCCTGTCAGTGGTTTTCCTTTAGTGTCAGACCTAACCAGACATAGATCGATTAGGTTAGGAATTGACAAATGATATTGGCTATCGATCTATCATGATTTGAAGGTGTAATTCAATGCAGGTCGGGGTATTTGCCCGCTGAGTAGTTGTTTCCTTCAAATCATATTTAATCACATTAGTTTAGTCCACCTGGGCTAGGGGTCGCCGCTCTCGGTACTTGCTGTGATGCAAGTCGCTATCCGCCACAGAGACATCGAGGATTTCGTACCTCTCACCACTATTCATATATATATATATATATATATATATATATATATATATATATATATATATATATATATATATATATATATATATATATATATATATATATATATATATATATATATATATATCTATGTTGTTTTTCAGGTTTTCGCGGGTGGTGAATGTTAAATTCGTTTTCCGGGTATAGCCCCGCGGGTGATAGGTCCCGAGAGGGACCGTGGTTGTCTGAACGACGTTTCGGCAGAATCTCATCTGCCATCTTCAGGTTCTAACAGATAACAGACAACCACGGTCCCTCTCGGGACCTATCACCTACGCGGGAGTATACCCGGAAAACGAATTTAATATCTATATATATATATATATCTATATATATATATATATATATATATATATATATATATATATATATATATATATATATATATATATATATATATATATATATATATATATATATATATAGATATATGTATATATATATATATATATATATATATATATATATATATATATATATATATATATATATATATATATATATATATATATATATATATATATATATATATATATATATATATATATATATATATATATATATATATATATATATATATATATATATATATATATATATATATATATATATATATATATATATATATATATATATATATATATATATATATATATATATATATATATATATATATATATATATATATATATATATATATATATAAAACTTAATTAAACATACAGACTATGAATTAACCTAAAACCTATAAGCTAGAAACATGTAATAGACTACACAAAAGATTGGTCTAGTTTTGAAAATATTGAAAATAAGTAAAATAAGTACACACCTAAAAAAAATAAAAAATAAACTAAATTTGATATTGTCTGTTACAAGAAGAAAAAAAAGTGAAGGTAAACAACATATATAAAGAAAGTTATAACAATACATAACAATCATATTTCTAATTTGATAGAAGATGTGACTTAATTTTTTCCTGAACTGATTTACAGAAAGACCTTTAAAATTATTGGGTGTAGTGTTGTAAATTTGTACTGCATTGAAACTAAGTGATCTGGTGAACATAGCCGTACTGTGTAAGGGCATTGAAGTGTGTTGGGAAATCTGATATTTAAATTGTGTATGGCAGTTCTGAAAACAAGCTTTTTCTTTAAGGTAGGCAGGTGACGAATTTATTAGAAGCTTTTGAATAAAAACATGATAGTGGTATCTAACAATTATTTCCATATTTAACTAGTTAAGATTAACAAAAGCAGCGGAAATGTGATCAAATTTTCTCAAGTTGCAAAGGAAACGGCAACATATATTTTGTACTTTTTGTATACGATTTTTTTGTCATTTGATCCAAGCAGGGAAAATATATTAAATTACAGTAACTGAAAATAGGCAACACAAGTGACTCGCTGAGTTTTTTCCTAAATTTTTAATTTATTAAGTGTCTATTAGCAAATAAAACTTTCATTTTTACGAACGACTTTTGAAACAGTTTACCAGCATGAGATTTAAATCTGAGGCTATCGTCGAAAATAACACCCAATATTTTAGATTCATTTGACAGAGTTAAGGGTACGTTATTTATGTTAAGGCGTAATAATTGATTTATACCTTCCCGTTTATTCTCTGCGCAAAATAGGAGAGTACTGGTTTTGTTTGGATTTAATTTAAAATTATGCTTTGTTGCAAAGGAAGAAACGGACGGAAGTTCTTCATTAATTTGTAATGGAATCGTTTGTACTTCAATTGCCTCGAAATTATATTGAAGAAGCATGTCGTCTGCGTATGCTTGAAAATTTGCAGTTTCCACAGATTTTATAAAGTCCGACGTATAAATTAAAAACCAGTAATAATAGCAATTCTAGTATTTCCAGTAATGCCGTGGTATTTCCAAAGTAATTCAAAATGTACATTGATTTCCTATAGTGGTTGACCCCTCGGTTCTACCAGTATATATTTAAAACTATTGACAGTAGATATATAATATTGCATATTTTTGAAATCAGAAAAAGAACGAATATCCGATTCTTAAATAAAACATGGGATGTTCCTTTTAAAAAACGTGACATTATCTTCTCTAATTTCTAAGCTATATTTTTTTTAAAATACTTGTTAAAATCTTTGAAAAAACCGTATCACTCTGTTTTTGAAATTTTGAAATAAGTTCATGAAGATGAAATATATGGGAGGGTGAGTTTATGGAGGATCACCCTGTATTTTAATAAAATATGCTATATTATTTAAACATTTTTATGCATTGACATGGGCGTTAAACGTAATTTTTATAATTCTTTTCAGGTCCTGTCTGTGCCGGTGTTGTAGGTTTAAAAATGCCCAGATATTGTTTATTTGGAGACACTGTTAACACTGCCAGCCGGATGGAATCAACAGGAGTTCGTAAGTATATAAAATTAAGTAATTAAAAACATATTACAACAAACACGTATGGTTCATTGCAGAGATATAAGAAATATAAAGAACGCCATAAAACCATCGACATCTTTGTCGGTTATGTTAAAAAAAGTAATAAACGGTAGTATTTCGTGTTTGCTATCCCCGCAAACACCTATGCTCGTAGAATCGTTGATTGAAAGTCCAGGTAACACTTACTCACTATTAACTAATTAATAATTAACAACAATGGATTAATGTCTTAACCATAATCTCAATTAAACACTTTTAAGTCTCTTTCTTATTTTTTCTTTACTCGTTCACTTTCAACTTAAGACTGACTCTCATCCCACCGTGCGTCTTTATAGATCCATTCACGCGGTCTAGAATAATCCAAAACATTCCTGGCCGTTTTCGTACAATTCCAGTCTCATCTATTCAGTCTGTACAGTCCAGTGGCGTAAGAGTAGTTTATTTTTACTAAACTGGTCGTATATTTTTATGACTATACGGAAGATGTAACAGTTAAACCATCAAATTCATGAAATTTTAAAATATATTTATAGGCTCTATATGCCAAAATATTTAGATTTAATCATTTTACCTTGGTCGAGCATCTAACACTTAAAAGTCATCAATTGACGAGTAACCGATACTCACTATATAAAATTTTCGAACTCACATTTTGAACAAACAGTTAGAAAATTTTGTTACATATTCTGTTGTACAACTTCTAAAATGGCTGGAAGATATGTCCATTTTAAACACCTAACTAACTAAAAAAAAATACTTGAGCCATTGATACAATTTTTTTAATTTTTAACTTTTATGTTAAACTTCTGGAATATTTGCTGTGCTTGTAGCCCAAAAAATAAAACTTTTTGGAAAAATAGATAGAATATAGTTTTGAATTATTTTTATGTCGCAATTTAATCTAGTGTACAAATAATTTGGCGTCTTCCAAAAACTTTTCAGTGTTTGGACTGTATTTAAGCTATAGATTATACATGATTGATTATTTAAAAAAATTATCATACTTTATGTCAAAATATTTACTAAGTATACAAATTTCATCGGTTCAGATATAATGTTTACTTTAAAATATGGCGCATATAGTTCAAAATGCCGGTAATAGATTCCTATGTTTTAAGTATTTGTTAATAGTTAATCAGATGAATAATAATTACCCATATATTCCAGCATTGAAAATTCACTGTAGTAAGACCTGCAAAGAACTTTTAAGCAAAATAGGTGGTTACCATTTAGTTGAAAGAGGCATGGTTGCCATGAAAGGAAAAGCAGACCAAAAAACTTATTGGTTGGTCGGAGAAGACCCACAACACCGTAAAATTCGAAAAGATGAAAGAGAACGCCGAAGAGCGGATGCTGATGGAAGAAACATAAAAACTGCCCAGTTAGACAGCAATGGACATTATATTATCACTAGGAGTTCATTGAAAAATAAAAATAGTATTATTCGTAGCCCTATACCACGGTGTTCATCGTTTGAAAGTCCGAAACGTCTTAGGTAAGTTGATTTAAATTACACTTTTACATAATATCGTTAGATTCAACAGAATTACAAGTAAAACGATATATATTTCTGATTGATTTCAATAATCTTTAAATAGTCTGTTTCGGGGCAAAAGTAAATATTTGTCTCGATCTTTACAGAACTGGTGACGAACGTCTATTTATAGTGAAATTGTGATCTTGGCTGTCAATATGTCAAGTCAGGAAGTACATGTTGTATAGAAAGATTTAGGTTTAAAGGAATTGTATTAGTTACAGAACATAATTTGTATAAAATTTGTTATTTTTAATAGAACACCCTGTATATTATGCTAAATTTAGATTGACCAGAAAATTGTAGGTCCAAAACATGTAGCATACCCTATATCTATCTTTTACAGTTTTCTAGAAAATGGCGGTTGAAAATGTTATATCAATCATAAATTATTTCATTTTCACATAAAACAAATGAATGTAGGAACAAATGTGTTACGGTTATTTAAGTGTTTTGGTTAGTAAAATTTGATAATCATAAAACTTTCATTTGCGGCTGAACCGAAAGTACTACAAAAAGTGATATTCAGGCTCAAATTACTTCGATATTTTTAATGGAACACCCTTGTATTGAACCTTAAATTTACATTCTACTAACTTTTCTGAATATTTTTTGTTTCTGGTGTCCCCTGCCTAACCTAATAGTTTATGAGATTCCGGCGACTGAATGTTCACCTGCACTAATATGTCACAAATCTGCTCAAAGCAGAAAAATAAAATAAGTATCAAAAGTGAAACACTAAAAGTAATAGGTAGGTATAATTTATTTTAACCATAATTTAAATGTTCAAAATGTACACCGTTGACTTCTCGGCAAGAATTAATCCTTTCTTTAAATTCCCGAAGAACGTTTTCCATCTGAATTGGAGTAATAGAGTTTATCATTTGCGTAATTCTATTTCTAAGGTCTCCTATGTTATGTGATTGTGTCTTATACACCTTTCCTTAATATGGGCCCAGTAAAAAAAATCCAAAGGTATAAGGTCTGGGGATCTCGCCGGCCACCGTATAGGACATGTTTATGCTGCACAGGTAATACTTCAATAAAATTGTGAATTTCGTTCTGTAGAAAATGTAGGTACCGGGCCCCGTTTAAAGGTCTATCAAAAAATATTGGTCCTACAATGCGTGTTCCTATAACGCCCAGCCAAACGTTGATGCCGAATCTTTCTTGGAAAGCCCTTCCTCTAAATAGATGGTTATTTTCAGTTGCCCAATATCTCGTATTGTTCCTAAAAATAAAATGAATGATTTTATATTGGGCTGATGATGCTCAGTTTCTAGATCCCAATTGCAAAAATTCAATCTACGTTGATAATCTCCCTCGTAAAGATGCTGATGGATTTGATGCTTAAAAAGATTTGTACTTCTGTTTATGTAGAATCTTTCTAACACTTTCGGGAGATATACCGATACCACTGGCAATTTGCCTTGTAGAACTTGTTGGATCAATCTCAACACAGGCCAGTGTATTTATCTCTGCCTCCTCATTTACAATAAATGTGTTCTCATATTCAATATCATTTTCCCTTTTTAAATCTTCTTCCAACCATGGAAAATATTAAGTAAACTTCCGTTTTGCAGAACAGATTTGATATAGTATTAGCTAATTTCAGTGGAATACCGGAATTGCACATTTTTTTGTTTAAGAATTTCCAAATCGTAGGCGCCTTTTATATCCAAAAATATTGATTACAAATAGTCGTTATCCGAATAACAAATTTGAATATCAGTCACTGATGGGTTAGGGCATCCATGGTACCAGAGTCGACTTTGAAGCCATATTGGTTAAAGGGAAGTAGGTGAAATTTATGTAACCACCATTCTAGTCTGATTTTTATTAATCTCTCAAAAGTTTTGAAAACGCAGGATAATAAAGAAATAGGGCGATCAGACTCAGGGTCATTTGGATCTTTATTATGTTTAAGAATAGGAATTACGGTTACTTTTTTCCAAGTTTGTATGTCTACACCTCTCACACTTCACCTAGATGCAAGATGAGATTGGATTAAGTAATTGTATTCGTACTAGAAGCAGAAAAATATAGATTAAAAAAATCTTGACCCACCAAAAAGAAAACTTTTAAGAAATGATTCCCTCCAGTTACAATATAAAATATAAAAACGAAAACCCCTAGGTCGCTATATAACGTCTTTCATTCTTTCAGAACTCTTCAGGGGGTTGGAAATCACGAACACATTATTTAGAAAATATTTTAATAATTACGTAATTCAAAATATGAACATTTGTTATATTTATTTCGGCATTTTAAATTGATAGATTGATTGCAGTTTTGGTAACCACAATGCCATTCATAACATCGAACCTAATCCCATTATTTTGTGTTCACCAAAATTACAATCTATCGATTTAAAATGTCAAAATAAATTGACAATTGTTCATATTTTGAATTATGTCATTAAAATATATTTTAAATAATATGTTCCTGACTTCCACCAACCGAGGAGTTCCGAAAGAATGAAAGAAGTTATATGGTGGCCTAGATGGTTTTAGTTTTTGTATTGTAACTGGAAAAAATCATTTCTAAAAGTGTTTTCTTTCCGGTCAGTCCAGATTTTTTAATCTTAATATTTTTTAACTTCTAATACTACTAGTATGATTAATAAATATTATTAGATCCAATGTCATCTTGCATCTAGGTGAAGTAGTTGTTTTGATAGTTTCCGCAAAAAAATGTATTTGACGTGTCGTGGTTAATTTATTATTTACCTAAAACTTTTTACTAAGACATTCAGATAATGGTGACATTGTAGAATATAAGTATTTTATTGTTTTCATATTAGGTGTGAAAGGATGCTTATGTAATACCCAAACAATTAATTTATTATTTTTTTCTAGAAACTCAGTTTTTACTTTATATCATTATTTAATAAATAATTCTAGAAGAAATAGACCTATTCAAATTGATAATAAATTTTATAATTATAACCTTATTATATTACTCTCGGTATTATTAACTATAATTTAAAAAAAACTAAATTTACAGTAAGACATATTCTCTTGTCATTGCAGATTCGCAAGTGGTGACAACTTGGAAATAAAAAATGGAGATCAACTACTAGATGTGATATCAGACAATAGCCCTTGTAAGAAATCTATCAATTCTCTGATAGAAAACTCAACAGACTGCTGCAGCGAGGCTTGGAAAACTTCTAGCACTTCTTGCCCTTGCATAGAAAACTTAGCAAATTCCGCAGCCACCTTAGCTCATTCTCAACTATCTATGTTTGCCAAAGATGAAAAAAATGTTAAATATACCAAACCTTCGTATAATAGTGTCCCTACTCTGTGTTATCGTCTGTCTTTACCCCATTATCCTACAATCCATACTATTTCTGCCCCTGTTAGCCCACGAAAACAAGATTTACTATTATCAAAATTTCCAGAAAGCGATGAGGTTGTCCCATGGGCCGACTGCACACCTTTATTAAAGATAACTAAACCACAAGATTCCGAAACATGTGTGTAAAGAGGATCTGCATTATTTGTATGGCTAATATTTTCATGATTCCTATGTGATTTAACCAATGACTTCAAAGAGTAGTAGCAAAAATAAAAAAGTATGAACGTATTTTCATTTTAACTAGGAACGTATAAATTTTTACTTTAAATCCATAAATTTGAACCAAAAAAATCGTTTGTAAAAAAATGGTATCTAGAACTATACCTTTGTTGGGCGCACAGTGTATAACGATGAAAGTAGAAATTTTTAATTTTAAAAAAAGAAATTTTCGGTTTAAAAGTTGATTTTAGTTAAAAAAAGAAACGTTAAATATTTTAATGTTTTGCCGTGGCACTTCAGAATTATCACAGATTTGGCATATGCCTCTTGATAAGACACTCGAAATTAACAATCCGTTTAATAAGTTAATGAGGTTCATTTGCATAAGACAATTCTTTATCTAAATATTTATTGAATTCAATGAGATCTTTACCAAAACTCAATTTTATTAAATATAGATTTTGAATAATTACTTGAAATTGAGTTGTTAGGACAATTAGACAATTTCTATACGAAATGTCAAATTAATTCATAATGAAATAAGATTTGGAAGGAAAATTAGTATACAATAAGGTAATTGTAACGATTTATTAACACAATCGGTTTTTATTCATTAAAAAGTCAAGATGTAGGAAAACCTGACACGATAAAAACTTGTAAAAAATATGTATTAGATTGTTATTGAAACTGAAATGTATACGAAAACAATGTACATCTGAACATGCCGACAAATAAATTGTAACAATTTGTTTTCAAACTTGTTTGTTCATCGGGAAAGGTGTAGAAATTCTATGAATCCCTGGCCTCAATTTTTACTCACCAACTGTCTCGGCAGACGTCTTCTCAGTATCAATAGCTCTGATGAGTATTGACGTTTCGTTGTCTTTCCATTGCGTCCTGGTCTTGTTCCTTCTGGCTGTAAGGTCAGGAATTTCCTTGGCATCTTTGAACATATTCTCTCCATCGCCGAGGCATTAATTTGATATGACAGAAAGTCTAAGTTATTTATACATTTGGTATAGTTGATTGAAGCATTATCCTTCGTGTCCTCTTCACACTTACTTCATATATTTTGGAGGCATTTTCCTATCGATAGGTCCAACATCTGGGAGGTTTTAGCTAGTTTCACGTCCATACGAAATAACTGTAGATTGAATTTGGTTCATTCATAGACGCTGACCTCAACAACATAGAAATGAAGAGCGAGTTTCCTCTCTTATTCGTTTTTTCACTTCTTTGTTCGCCATTCGTCTTCGTGATGTTGAAACTGTTTGTATTTTTTCAAGTTTGAAGCTGCGATCTCCAAATACGATGTTTTGCCTTAGTTGTGGCCCTGAGCTACTTTGGAGAGTGCATTACTTTGGTTTAATGTTTGTTTACTCGTAGTCCACCTTCTTTGCATGCTCTATTTCTCAAAAAAAAATCTTTGATCGCTTAAATTGACCTAGTCGTCATGATTTGTATTGTGGCATTTATGTCAACTTTTTTATTTCTGTAAAGGACCAAATTGGAGAACATTGATATCGGCTCTTGAGATACTTTGATTCATCTGTTATTGTACCTGATATTTTTACTTGATATATAGTACTTTGCTCTGTGACCTTAATGAATCTCACAGTGTTAGAGGTTATGCATAATAGAGCACAGGTTTTATGCAAAATAGGACATGTTATAGGTTTTCCTTATCAATGCTTGTTTAAATTCATCAAATAGTTGACAAAATCACCAAATGGAGCATTTTTATTGTTATTTGTCTGGCCCTGAAAAGCTGACCTGCGTTTTTTCCAGTTCTAAGATCTGTTTAATATTTGACACTGTAGGTTTCTAATTCGTTATTAAGAGTTGTATGAATATTTTATTGTGTTGAGAAGAGATTTACTTTTATGAATAATGACTTCACAGAGTTTCCGTTTTACTTCTGAATTGTAAAAACGTTAATATTATAAAAATGTTTCTATACCTTTTTGAAGTAAACGAACAAGTTTGAAATATCAAAAATTATTACACTATTTTATAATTAATTGTTAATAATTATTAAGTAATACCATTAAATGTGTCATACCATTTATGATTATGTTTTGCCATCTAGTCACATTGTAATAATAAATATCCAACTTTTATTGTTGAAGCCAAATAAACCACCAAATATATTATACAGACAGTGTAAAGGATACTTATTTAGCAACATACAATTTAAGTGAAATATTTTGTGGATTATGTGGAATTTATTTCTTGGAAAGGCTCGTGTTTATCCTTGTACTTAAGTAATATATGTTTATTTTTATTGCTATTTATTATTGATATTTACCATATTTCAATAAATTTAATAAATGTGTAAAATTTGAGACTGTGTTTCTTTTATATAGCTTAAAATTAGTAAAGCATATCATATTAAATTTCACAATCTGTGTATCCTATTTATTTTTTTTAATTATTTGTATTAACTCATACTTTTAAACAGACGTAGGTAAGTCTTTTGACAAATATATTTACACTTTTTTAAAACGCTATACAGGATGTATCCGAATAGATAATAATATTTTGAGAACAGATTCTTTTCGTCCAAACAATTCAAAAATTCTGTGAACTCGTTTTCGATTCAGAACCTCCTATAGTGATAACCCAGTTTCTAAAAGCCACAAAACGGTAGAAAGCAAAAGTTAAATTTGTTGACCTACATGCCCTGTGACAAAGACTAAATTTTTTCACCGCCTTGAAAATACACACTGTAGTCCATATGTAATGGATAAATTCGTTTTTTGCGTTATTAACAATTTTTAAAGAAAAAATCTTGAATACGTTGATTTTTGTCTTTGAAATAACATCCGGTATAAAAAGTTCACCCACCCATTTCAATGTAACATAATGTCTCATGTGTCTATGGAAATATATTATGTGTAGAGTGGTAAGTGTGGAATAAAATTTGAATAGTGTTCGTTTAAACCAAGTTTAGTTAAAAACCAATTAAATTAAAAATTGCATATTCATTCATTTATCTTCTCGAGCATTAATTATTAAACTTTTACTATTGTTAGACCAAACTCCTTATTTTAAAATTGTTTCCGAACTTTTTTTAATGTCTATACTACACACTTGCCCCAGTATATGGACCAATTTCGATACGATTATCTTTAGACGATTACAGGGTAAGTGTGTAAAAGAGAAAGAAAATTTTCTCCACGACCTAGCTTTTACAGAATTGGAAAAGAGTAAAAACCAAATATTTTATGAATATTCTTTTTAAAATGAAATAAGGAATACTAAACATAAAAATATAAAATAAAACTATTTGCTGCTTTAACGAACTGATTTATTCAACATTATATGCCGAAAAATCAATATCAAATCAAATTAAGCCTCGCCAAAATATTGTAGGCTTCGGAAGTGATTTAATAACATCACTTCTTGAAACTACGGAAGAGTTTTCTGAATTTTCCCAAGTAAAAGTTGCCAAACTTAAATGATTCAACGAACGTGTTTTTCTACTAAATTTTACTTCTAATTCGTTTTATTTTTTATTGACTGCAATTATTTGTCCAACATAATATCGTCGTGATTTCTTAGTAGCTAAAACAACCAATATCCAGTCTCCTATATAATATATATATATATATATATATATATATATATATATATATATATATATATATATATATATATATATATATATATACATACATATATACATATATATATACATACATATATACATATATATATATATATATATATATATATATATATATATATATATATATATATATATATATATATATATATATATATATATATATATATATATATATATATATATATTTAATCAACAATTCATGCTCTATTATTTCTTCTTCTATGTCTTCATCACTATCGTCATATATAATTTCGTCTTTATCTGATATTTCTTCTTCATCTTTGATTATGTCCACTTTTGTTTTTTTCTTAGATCCTCGAGTATTTTTTGTTTTTGTGATATTTGCCGTTTTTCTCTCTTGTATGCGCTCTTCTCCTGTAATTACTTCTGCACCTGCAGCAATTTTTCTATTAGGTTTTATTACGTCTGTAGGTTTGCTTTGTTTCACCGTAACTAGCAGTAACTCCTCAAACGTGCAAACATCTTTTTCTGTGTCTTGGATTTTTTTCAGAAGTGCCAGGCTGAGTTTCTTGTACTGCACGTGGCTTATAATGTGCATTGTTTTCAGCATTATCGGTCTGTTTTCTGTTATATTTCTCCCATGGTTTGTATGCTAAAGGATCATACTCTTTCTTAGTAACGAGTTATATGGAAATAACCCTCTTTTTCGAAAACCATTACATATTATTTCGGGCTTTAATTCCTTCCATATTTCTCCGATCAATGTACTAAATTTTTCTTTGGTATTTTTCGTCTTTCATTGTGTCTCTGCCATTTAACGAGAGCATTATCACTTTAATGGTTGAAAAACGCTTAAATCAAGTGGTTGTAGAATGTGGCAGGAACGAGGAGGAAGTTTAAGTATTATAACATCGTTTTCCTTAGCAGTTATTATCAATCGTTCATCTATATGAGAAATTAGTAAAAGCGGCCTGGTGCGTCCAAAAGCTGCTAGTAATATTTTTTGCAAATAGCGTAAGATGATTTCTGACTCCATCCATCCGTTGGATGTGGCCGCAAATGTTGTACTAGGAAATGTTTCAGTGTGAGGTGCAATCCTTTCTTCCGGGATATTTTTTCCCTTAAATGCAATCAGAGGATACCTTAAATCCAGCAGTGTTGACTGCCATTAAGCCTGTTGTATTTTCCTTGTCACTACCAGCTGTTGTTCTTGATAATGAAGTGCCTTTTTTCCAATAATTTTTTTTGGATGGATCTAACGAGAAATTTGTCTCGTTTAGATTCCAGATTTGGTGGGGTTTATCTCGAAAATTTAGATTATCCAGTTGTTTTTTTTAATATATCAAAATATTCACTAATAATAAACGGATCCAAACATTTTCTTCTTGCAAATTTAATTGATTGTGGCTTTTTGATAGATACATTGTGAAGCTTAAAAAACCTCCTCTCCTGGACATTTTCTTCTTGCAAATTTAATTGATTGTGACATTTTGATAGATATATTGTGATGCTTAAAAAATCTCCTCTCCTGGACACCCATCTTTAAATGGCGTTTTAAGACTATTTTGTGTGACATATTTTTCGACAATTCTGAAGACTTCCTGTCTTGATAATCCCCAACCCCATTTTTCCATCGTAAATAAACCCTCTGCAAGCTTTGTTTCTTCTTCCAACGGAATCGCTGTGCTCTCCACATAGTTGCACTTTTCTGACCTCTTAGACCCCTTTGATGGTAACTGAGGGTCATTTGTGGTATGCCACATTTTTTTGTGAGCTACATATTGAGTTATTACACTAATTTTAATGTTTGAAATTGCTCTCATTAAAGTGGTTTTTAGTATATTTTGTGGTTCTTTCGCTTTTTCTTTTATATACCCGCACCATAATTATTCTTAGCGAGGTTTGCTACAAAAAATAACACTTAATTGAGGTAAATTTATGACAAGAATTATAGTTTAGGTAAGAGTGTAGTATCCTACACTCTTACCCCTACTGTTTACTACCCACTTGCATTTAATAGGAGCAAGTTTTTAGTACTTAAGAGGGCTAATCGAACCAGTGTTTGTAAGGTAATTTTTCAAAATTTATTTCTTCCATACGGTTTGGTCAAATTACACCAAATTTGGAGGATCAGTAGTTGAAAGTGTACTAGAGGGTACATGTATATCTATTTTAATTAATTTTCACTTTATGTAGGGAAAATTTATACTGTAAATATAAGTGAAATTTGGACGTGATTAGCTCCTGAATTATGATATCAATCGGTAAAATTCGAGGTAAAATTCATACATGTCGTCTAGAATGAATCTTCATAATTATGCTCAGCAAGTTTCAAACTTTTATTCCGTACTATTTGGTTAAAAAGAATTTTCTAAATAAGTATCTTTGTCACTACAAATGGAGCAAGGAAGTGTTACCTATATCGGGAATCGCACCTCAATGAAGTCGGTGAATAAAACGTCCAGTGAAGGTATAGTCAAGAGCAAAATTATTCAGCGGCGCATGTATAAAAACTTTCTAGAGAGTGACACAGCTATCCGAAGCATTTTTCCCGACTAGGCCCCTTAAGTTCTAACCTTTAAAAACGTAATCAAAAACAAATATATGAAAAACTACAGAATAACATACCTTTAATGAACCGTAAAATAATTAACCGTTGAAAATAAATTATTGGTAAGTCGATGGCTGTAGATTAAAATAACAGTACCTTACTCGTGTTTCGGGATTTAAAAGCACAAGCTGATTTAACAAACTTTTCTGGACAATTGGCTAGTTTAGTTAAACTTCTGCTCGTAGTCACCAGGTGAGGCGTCTTTTGAAGATATTCTAATAGAGAGTTCTTTGTCATGTTTATATAATCTTTGGTTTATCACATGAAAAAGTTATGATATTCTTGCACACACCCCAGATACACACTTATCCAACTTCACCTTAAACGAAAACTGTCATGTTTGACATTGCTAGAAAAGAGAATCTTTTATTAAAGAAATTTTCCTCTAGTTTTGAGAACGGAGTCAGAGAGTACTCCGTAACATCAACTCTTCTTAACCCTCTCAAATATTTGACAATTTTTTCATTTTTCAGATTTATATTTTTTTAGGTGTGAAACATCTTTTTGGATAGAAACATTTTTTTTTCGAAAACCAACCTTTGTCTAATCTTTTTGGCGCGGAGGTTTGTTTAACAATTTTTAAAATAATTTATAGGACAGTGGCTATATCTAAGAAGGTGAGAAAAAACTTTATAGGATGCCACAAATAAATAACTAGACAATATTTGTTCAATTAGTTACCGAGAAAATCAATTTTGGAAAGTTAAAAATTGCTAATAACGCAAAAAGCGAATTTATCCATTACATATGATCCTCATTGTATAAGTTCGAGCAAATAATAAAAAAAAGTAATTTTGCCAGTAATTTCTCTTCCTAAATTTGCATGCAATTTAAAATGAGATAATAGTTTTTCTTTTTGGTTATCAGAATAGAACAAACGATGTAGATTTATGTTCACCAGCAGAGACGTATTTACGGGGGGTAAGGAGGCTTTACTTTATAGGAATAATACATATGTATGCAAACTAGCTTTGTCTTTTACCTATTTATGTGCAAATTTAAAAATACTAATTAAAATGTTACGATAGCGTCTACCGTAGCATTAATTATTATTAATTATTTCAATTCACAATCGCACAAATTTACTTAAATAAAGTTTCTGTCTCTCCCAAGAGTCATGTCGGGATACGCCACTGTTAGCCAGCCAAGAAAATGCCCTCTTAATAGTTCAAAAATTTTGACAAACTGATTGGACTAAATTCTTCTTTGATGAAATTCGAATAAAAAAGATTCGTTGGCTTAGTACTTGTTTTGGAAAAAATTTGAAATAAAGTATAAATACACTAAGCAGTTTTTGTCTAACTATTCTAAAATCTAAACGATTATAATTTTTTTTGCATTCCAAAATATTTATATGAATGTTTTTACTGAATTCTAATTAGGTTTTTAATATTCGCAAATAAATAAAAAGAAAGGGATTTACCTTGGATATTAACAAATTCACGTGTAGCGAAGACCTCGATTGGCAATTTAAAATGACACTTTACCCATAGTACTTATGTCTCTCATCAGTGTCATTCATCAGCATCACTTCCTCATAACTATGAATTTTGTATTTTCATTTGTTTGATTACCGCCAATAAGGTGAATACTTTAATTTAATAGGTTACATTTTAATTTTTGTCATAGACGTGCCTTGATCATCATTAAAAAGGGGAAAAGCATAAAATAACTGATATTACAGAGGTGGTGCTATGAGAATTGGAACGTATATTGTATAAAACAATAGAAATTGGTATTATTTTGCAAATCTGTTAATATTCTAAATGCTCCAGAAAAACAAAAATCTACGACGTTGTTGTCTCGGATATATCAGGTATAAATATATTTTATATTTTCTGCGGTTGTGAGATCCTAGTTTATGATTAATATTTTTCGGAACATGTCTGCTTTATATACGTTGTAAGATTTGTTTTTATGTTGTATACATAAGTTTGTAATATTTCCTTATACCATTTTTAGATAGGTATGTATATTATGTAATTTGTCAGTAATAAAAATAGTAAGACGTGTATTTTTATTGGGGGAGAGAGGGGCACAAAAACAAAATTTTGTACGAAAGCGCCTGAGCCGCCTAAGGCTCTTGAAATACCATGTAGATAGATAGTAGTAAACAACCCATAAACATAAATGTCTTAAAAGCTACATGTTGCTCGTGTTAATTTTTGTGGAAAGATAATCCGCAATCATTTTATTTTAACATATAATTTCATAGGAGGCCAGGTTTGCTGTAGTCCCAACATATTTCTTAATCAGGCCCTGTAGTTCATATCTAAACAGGTTCCTACGCGCTATCCTAGAATACTACAATCTACTGTTAAGAGATGGCGCACCATGTTGGCATATTGCTAGAAATTGTTTACTGCATGTTAAACAAGATGTAGACACGATCTGTCATTAACATCTTTAAGAAAACATATTCAACAGGCTAGTTGAACTGAATAACAAGCGGGCAGTCAGTTTCATATCTGTGTGTGCTGCGTGATATCAAGTTGAGAAAATAAAACGATTTGTTGTTCCGACAGAAAAGTTTTCAACAACAATAAAAAAAATCCAGTGTCCATTAGTCGTGCATTACATGTTTTTTAAAATAAGGAAAGTAAGTTATGACAAGTTTAACTTATTAAACTAAGTTATTTAAATAATGATGTTTACTTATAATGATATGATAAAAATAAAGTGAGTGCGTGAAGAATTTATTTAATAATATTATAAATATAAATATAAATATAAATTGTAGTGATTGTCTGCTCCCCACGATTATATGGTACTTTGCTATAAGTTTTGAAAGTGAAATTATATCTTTTAATCGTGTAGTTACCGTAGAAAGTGTGAAATTATTTAATGTTATTTGACCATTTTATAATACATTTCTGTAGTATCATACAAATAAGTTAATATAGTGTGGTAAATAAAACATTAATGTTTTTTATCGCTTGTACAAATAACAGAGTTTAAAAATAGCTTATATTCGTAAGTGTTAAGATCACGTGAATTCAAAGGATAATTATCATATTTGCTGGATTTCTTAAGAGCTCCAAAATCTCCAAAACGAACCCACTGGCATTTTTGAACACATGGTAAGTTTTTCGTTTGTAATGTTATGTTTATTTTTGTCACCAAGGTCATTTAGTAAACTCCGGTTTTTTATCATTATATTGACCTCTCCAACTCTTATGCGATTTTTAAAGACACACGTGTATTGATAAATTTACATAAAATGCGCTTATACACTGAATTTATGCAAGAGAAATATTTTTCGAATATGCGTACCTAGTCACCTGATATTTTTGCCTAAACTCAAGATAAGAACATCGTTGGGAAGTAGGTACCTAACTTTAAAGAATATTGTGTTAGGCACTTGGAAAGTTTCATAATATTTAAATCTATTATATTTAAATTACTTTAAATTAATAACACAATCGAATTTACCATAGAATTTACTTTAATAATTTATAAGCAGATTTTTGACAAAATTATTTATCAGAAAAGAAGGTGTCTGGTTTGCTACATTAAAATATGGACTGCATGCTATACTGTGTCCGTTAACAATAAACAATAATTTGGCCAATTAGAGGTTTACAACAAATTTTTTTGTCATGGCAAAACCGTATAATCTTGAAGTAATGTAGTTACTGCATTTCAAGATGGTTTTGCTGTGCCTAAAAAGTTTATTATTGATTCCAGTAGACCTCTAGTTGGCCAAATTACTAAAGGACCGAGTATACAGGGCACAGGGTCGGACAAAAAAATTATACCCCTTTGCATATAATTTTTTTGTTATGCCATTTTTTTATGTTGGGATTAAATCAAAGCTCAAATCTTGCTAATTACAGTCATGTATTCAATTTGTAAAATATCTGATGTGGCCAACACATAACTCTTATACCAGTAGGTATTATCCTGATCTAAAAAAATCATTCTATTTAATTCTTTACTTGCCTCAATTGAATTTTAAAAGCGTACCTCGAAATGTTTCATCAAAATTTTTAAATAAATTAATTATCAGCGTCCTTCGATACTGTCAATAATAATTCATGTCATAAATTTTAGTAATTTCTTCTTATTGACATAGACGTATTTGTGATTAAATTAGACAATTCAAATGTCAAACTGCCAAATTTATCCTAACCCCATTTTATGAGGTCAAATGTGTACAAAATTTCAGTTTACATTGGCTTTATTTAAGTACTTGGAAAATATATTTTATTGGCTTGATATATATAGTAGATATATGATGTATAATATTTCGTCACAAACATATTTTTTTGTAAAGTCAAATACAAAAAAGTTTTGGTCTCCTGGGCCTCCTTTCAGCTGGCCAATTTTGCTCATCACTGAATTTATCATTGTCTTTGACCTTTAACGTGTATTAAATTTGAAATCTTTGTATATATAAAACTGTGGCTGTTATCGCGATACTACAGACATGCAGACAGATTTTTTCCATAAAGTTATGTTTTTTTTTTCATTTTAATTCGTCGATATCGTCCAAAAATGCAATAAATTTTTTTGATTGTTTTCCCGAAATTGTATCTTTTTTTCTTCTTTCAGTCATGTGTCACCTAAAATGTCGAAAATTTGAGAATTCTCCCATTAGTATTTTTTGAGTTATCGCAGATACACACACCTAGACATTCACATGCACACACACAAACCGACGGACATCATTCTGAAAATAGTCAGAATGGGTTCAGGAGGGTTCAAAATCTCGAGATCGAAAAAAAATCATGATTACTATAGTTCCTCATTTTAAGTATAAGCTCGGGTATAAGAAAGTAAAAAAGGGATTTTTTTTATGAATTACAAATTTTTAAATCTTCTTTCAACTATCTATAATTTCTGCAAAAATGATTTGACATATTTTCTCATTTAGCCTTTATTTCTTAAATAATGTAACGTGTATAGCAAAGTGTATACCTTTATGTGGATGCGATGTACAGGGTTATTCATTATAAATTACCCATACCTTATTATCGTCATTATTGCCTATAGAAAAAAAGTATTAAATAAAAGTTGTGTGGCTATGACTGAATTTTGTTAAAATGCTATCAAAAGTACAGTAGCGTGCAAACTTCAGGGGATACAAAAAATATATATATATTTTTTAATGGGATGCCCTGTATATTATTAAATTTTTGGAATGATCCTTTGTTCCTGATTTCAAAAATATACTATATGTTGCCCCTACCATATACCGTTTTTGAGTTATTAAACGTCAATATCTTAGTTAAACTAGTTACTGTAAATATGGAAAAGTTAACATTATTAAAGGGAGCTATGAAAATGACAACTATTATGTTTGATAAGTGACATTTTTTTAATGAAATAATCAAAATGGTTTGCATTGAGGAAGACAAAGTCCAAATATTTACTTGTTATATACAAAATAACAAAAATAAACGTGCAGCAAAAAAAATCATATAGGGTGTTGTATTCAAATCGTCGAACACCATCAGAAAATACGTTCAAAAATATTTACCGAAAGGTGAATAATACTAATAATAATAATAATAATAATAATAATAGTGTAAACTTTATGCCTCCGGAGAGCGCGAACTACAAAACGCTCTTAGGGTGGTCGAAGAATATACGCGGGCAATTGGTATGGAGTTCGGGTTGGACAAATGTGCAGTCGTCCACCTCAAGAGAGGACGATGCGGGGAATTTTCTGAAGATGCGCAGCTCGCAGACGGAAGCATCCTAAGACATCTGGATGCCGGAGAGACCTATACATATCTGGGTGTGCAACAAAGGCACATCCAGGATGTATCACAAATAAAAGATTCTCTCCGCGGCAAGTACAGACACCGCCTCCGAAAGATTTGGTCTTCCGAACTTTCGGGGAAGAACAAGGTGTCTGCAACTAATATGCTTGCCGTTCCGATTCTGCTCTACTCCTTCGGAGTAGTAAAGTGGAGGGTAGATGAGCTGCGTCAATTAGACAGAGATACCCGCAAGATGATGAATATTCACAGAAGTATTCATCCTAGATCGTCCGTTCCTCGTGTGTACCTCCCACGTCAACGGGGGGCCGAGGACTCTTGAGCCTGGAGTGTACGCATGGCAGAGTAGTACTGAGTATGGCATGTAACATACTCAGGAGCTCAGATCCCCTCTTGCGGTTCGTAAAACATCATGAAACTGTAGGAGTGGGAGCAGGATTGTTCAAGGCAGCAAAAAGAGCCGCAGATGAACTCGGTCTCGCATTTGACATCAGGCGAGGAGGCCGGCGAGGTGCTGATGTTGAGTCAGTCACCGAACTTCAGCCAAATCGTCTGAAAGCCCGAATTAGAGCTGCCGAACAGGAAAATCTGTTTCGGCAGCATGTCGATAAACCCCAGCATGGTGTCTTCTATAAGAACATAGAAACACTGGGTTTATCGACCAGGCTGACCTTCGCCTTTCTAAGGTCAGCAGGGCTTAAGTCGGAGACCGAGGGATTCATTATGGCCTGTCAAGATGGTGTTATCAACACCTTGGTCTACCGTAGCCGCGTGTGGCGTGTAGAGGTTCCTGATATCAACTGCAGGACCTGCCATCAGGCGCCGGAATCGCTCATGCACTTACTTTCTGCATGCCCTATATATGCGATTTCGGCCTACATCCACCGACATAACGCGGCTTTACGAGTGCTATACTACCATCTAAGGCACTCGTACGGGGTAGACCAGACACCAGTGCTGCCTTACGTCCCCGGAGATATTGAGTCCGTTGTCGAGAACGAGAAATGCCGGATTTACTGGAACTACTCGTTCCCGACTGTCAGGCTAATCCAAGCCAACAAGCCTGACATAGTCCTCCTCGACCATCAACTCAAGGTGATGTATGTTATCGAGTTCTCGGCACCTGCGGAGAAAAACATCACCTTGAAGGAGGAGGAGAAACGGACCAAATATCGCAATCTCCGGTACGAGCTCCAAGTGCTGTACCCAGGCTACTCGGTCAAAATGGTCGTCCTTATTATCGGTGTACTCGGAGGGATAAAGCCTACGCTGCTCTCGGAACTGAAGATCATACCGGCCTGCCAAAAACCAGCCGAGTGGCTGGCAGGTCAAATGCAGAAGGCGGTCATTCTGGGTTCTCTCCGTCTGCTTAGGGCACACGATTCTGGTATCTACAGTCACTAACCCTGCGGGATGTGGGGAGTGGCTGTAGTTGATGCGCCGGCGCGACTCCCGTGAGGCGTCGGAGGCCACGGGAGGACTGACCGGCATCGGGAAACCGAAAAAAAAAAAAAAAAAAAAAAAAAAAAAAAAAAATAGTGTTAGTAGAAAAAAGCGTGTAGTTCAAGCAAACCAGGAAGAACACCAAGATTTACTGCTTCATTTCGAAGGTAAGCCCATCCACATTTATTCGGGAATGGACTTTTTTGAAACATTGTATTATTTTTTAGAAAATTCTGAATGTAGTATAAATAATGCAGTCGATCTATTAGGTAAAAGTTATTTCAAAATTCAACGTACGTTAAAAAATAACAGCTACAGACCATATAAAATTTTACCCGTACAAGTTTTAGCTCATAAAAGGAAACGGCTGGACTTTTGCCGCCAGATGATTCAAAAGTTGGATGAAGATCCCGATTTTTTTACAAAAACATTATGGACTGATGATTCATCCTTTTCTACGGCAGGAGTTTTTAATAGGAAAAATCAAGGTCGTGGGAAAACAAGCACAACGGAAAAAGATTGGTAAAATAAATAAAAAAACAGGAAGAAAAACTGTTTGGTGTGGAATTTTCAGAAACAAAATTGTTAGGCGTATATTTTATGATAATACTTTAACTGGAGCTACCTATCTGGAAATAATTATCCCAGAAGCAGGAAAAATATTCTTTTGCAGAATTTTCCGAACTTGATATGATTTGGATGCAGGATGGGGCAACTCCGGATAGTGTCCTACCCGTTCGAGATCATTTGAATAATGTATTCCCAATATGGATAGGGAATAATGGACCTATTAAATGACCACTTAACAGTCCGGATTTGACCCCTATGGATTATTTTTTTTTGGGGTTTCTAAAAGACATTGTCAATAATAATAGTATTCATGTCATTAAGGACAAGATTCAACTTGAAATAAACAATCTGAATGTAAATAATGAAGCCATTTCCGGTGCAATTATAAATATAAGAAGACGTTAACAATTATGCATTGACAATAATGGTCGACACATCGAACATCTTTTATGAGTTATCATTTATTTATATTTAAATTTCCTAAATAAATCTTTGTTATCTCTTTTGTATAAATATTTGGTTTTTTTCTTCCTCACTGTAAACCATTTTGTTTATTTTATTAAAGAAATGTCACTTTTCAAACATAATAGTTGTCATTTTCATAACTCACTTTAATAATGTTAAATTTTCAATATTTACAGTAACTAGTTTAACTAAGATATTCGACGTTTAATAACTCAAAAACGGTATATGATAGGGGTAACATATAGTATATTTTTGAAGTCAGAAACAAAGGATCATTTAAAAAATTTAATAATATACAGGATATCCCATTTAAAAAATATATTATTTTTTGTATTCCCTGAAATCTGCACGCTACTGTACTTTTGATAGCATTTTTACAAAATTCAGTCATAACCACACAACTTTTATTTAGAACCTTTTTCTATAGGCAATAATAACGATGATAAGGGGTGGGTAATTTATAATGAATAACATTGTACATCATGGTAAAAATATATGAAATAACTGTGCTGTTGATTACTTATAAAAATTATAATAAATGATTTAATGTTTCACTACATTTTATTTATTTTCTTAATATTCAGTATAACCAAATATTATAATCTTTGGTATAACTAACTTAATAGTATAAAATAAATTAATAAAAAAAGTTACAAATTTATTTTTTCGTTCCTTAATCGTTTCTATTCAATATTGTCCAACACTTGGAGGTGTAAAAAATTATAGGTAGGTATTTCATAAAGAATTACATTTTTTAGTATACTTTTAAAGGGTTGCAAATAGGCAAAGAGCATTTTTTTTTTGAATTTGACTAAAGAATATAACAAAAATTATTTTATGCAAAAACATTAATATTTTTTAATTGTTTAAAACAATATCTCGCAGGACTTTGCAGTATCTCGCAGGACTGCTAGTCCTCCAGCAGTACTGGAGTGTCATGTAAAAAGTTAAAGTCCTGCCAAAGTTGGCAGTAGGTGTTGAAATTTTTGGTCAGTGGGAGACCCCTCGGTTTATCTTTAAAAAAAGTGCCATAGACATTGACAGCTTCAGAGGTTTTATAAATTTTATAGATTGTCTCTTTGGAGTACTCTTTGTGTGAGTGTCATCTTGGTGTTGAATTTGATTATCTGTAAATTCGTTTATTCCCATATTTGAAGCAGCTTTATCTACAAAACAACAGTCAGGTATTTACGGATTTGACATAATTTATTGGATATATTTTCATATATTATATTCAAACCTACCATTACATCGTTTAAATTGTCATTTTCAAATACCATAGAAGATTCCATAACATTTTCATGTCCTTCTACCGATACTGATATTATTATTTCTAAAATTGATTTATCCTCATTTGTTAAAAGATCCTCTACAGGCGGGTTCACCTCCAATTAAATTCGTATTATTTCTGTTTTTAAAATTTTTGGTTTTAGTTTGAGACCTCATATCTTGCCAAGTCTATAAATTATTATTTCGAATATTTAGCATAATGTTACCTTTCTCCAATGTCTCCAATCTTCTTTAGCGCCAATATCGGACTATTTCTTTTCTGCATCTCTGTGCGTAAAACTATTAGAAAATATTCCATTAACTAAATTGTTTTCTTTTTTCACATATTCAACTAACGTTTCTCTTTGAGTTTGTGTTATTTTCATAATTTTTATGATATAATTTCAATCAAATTTGAAATTAAAATTGTATTAACAACCACAAAATACATAAAATTAACAGATATAGCGTTGTCAAATTTGTTCATTAGTTTTGGGTTCAGCCATGCGAATAAGATTACGATTGCACATGAGAATTGCAAATTTAAGATTCATTCGTAATCAGATCACTCGATTCTTAGCGTAATAGCTCTCCTGTGCCCTAAAGATACTACTAAATTACTAAATTTACACTTAGTTTGCAACCTATTAACCTTTATGGAATACACTCGTATGAAGAAGGGAGAGGCTGTAAGTTTGTTAATGTACATGATTGCAATGAAGCTAATTGGTTTGCCGGCTGTCTGCAAACCTGTGTCGATGTCTAACGTAAATAGGAGTGGTAGCAATGGCATCGAAAGTGATCCATATTTTTGGTAAATTTTATATTGTATTATAGTAATTGTAGTCAATTAAATCGAATATATTGCGCTGAATATTATAACGAAAAATTAAATACAACTTTTTTCGTTATCGAATTCGGGGGTTGCGCAAACCTGCGGATATGTAAAATGCTCGAGCATTTATCTTTGAGGAACGTTCCTTGAGCACAAACAAGCATTAACGAGCAAGAGCGAGCATAAACGAAAATTTACCAAAAATTTAGCACCAGCGCGTCGTGATATTCCCGGAAAGATTAATAGTTTGATTTTTTAATTTATTTTCAAAATGCTTACGTGCTCAAAATGCTCCAAGCACGCATCAGCACAACTGAGCATGAAAAAAATATATCAGAACTTGATTATCAAGGCAAATACAATAATTTAATTATTATAAAGATAACTTCTCTATTTACAATTGTGTATTAACAAGTTCACACATGCTACTGGAATCGGTACAATCGGTATCTTTATTATCAGAATCTGTGGGTTGTTGGGGGTGGGTTATTCTCATTCTTTTTTCGCGATACCCGCTAAAATGGTAAAAACTTAAACAATGAAATATGTAGGGTAGATAACAATAGTGAAAGACAGAGCGGAATAAGAGTTTAAAGTTAATAATTAACATATTTCTTAATAAAAGCATAAGAAAACACGTCTTAATTGTACCGTACATTTTCTTCGTTTATTTTTTATTTTATCTACGTATGTTTTTTAATTTTTACTATCTCGAAGATTATCCCGAACTTGTTTAGGGAATATTAACATTTAAGTTTATACGTAAACATTTCTTCATCCATGTCGCGTGTTTAATTTATTTCGCGGAGCAAAACTGACAAGGGTATATTAATTTATTTCCAGCCCTGTTACTGCTGAAAAAGTTAAAATTTTACACTTTTCTCTAGGCGTATCGGAATATAATCAATTGGGACAATTCATTTCGTGAAACGACCCGCCACAAATAACACACTTGTAATTTCGAACTGAAAATTTCTTAAAACCTGTACGTGGATAAATTGACACCGTAGGCGATCTTGTCATTGTTGTCAACTTTCTCAGCATTTCTTACGGGGTGAGTCAATAGTGTGTTCTCCTTCGATAACCTTTGAACCGTTAGTGATACAAAAATTTATTAAATACAGAAGTTTTTTGGGTCGATAAGATCTATCATTTAAAATTATTGTGAAATCTACAGGGTGCTTAAATTTTCTGTTACACACAAAAAATATCTTTTTTTTAAATGGAACACCCTGTATATTTTGTCACCATTTTATTAAAAAAAAAAAGAGTATTATACATTTTGTTTTTTGGATTTGCATGCAACGTTGTCAAATTATTTAACATTTTCTGGAAATTTAAGGATTTATAAGGGTCCGTTAAATAATTTTTATTTACCTATGAAAACAAGCTGGGTAAGCAAATATTATACTATTCTTAGTTCATACTACATGCTAAGAATTAGTACGTTTTTTACATTATTCTATTTTACAGGCTGTCCATGACGGCATGTCAATTAATGCGAATTTCAAATGGGAAAAACTCTGTTTTTTAAATGGAACATCCTGTATTTTTTTTGCGTAGTTGGATTCCTCTTTCAAATTGCTTTCTTTTTTTGTATAACACTTCCTATACCTAACTGTTGAAGTTTTCGAGAAAATTAAGGTTTTCTCTTTAACCTTGCGATCATAATAAAAATTAATACAATTTTATCAAGAATGGCTTTGGAAAAACAAAAATTGTGCTGTCAAACTGATATTTTGTGGTTTACACGTAATTAATTTTACTTGGTGGTGATTCTTCTGTATTTCCTAGTTGAGTTCATTATTTTTGTTAAATAAATTATGAATTTTTCACATGAAGAGTTGATCGACATGGTTTATGCATTGGGAGAAGAGGAGAGAAATCCGCTATTGGCATCAAGAATTTATATTCAGCCTTATCTAGAACAAAGATATCCTCACCATTCTGCATTTGAAAGGATGCGAGAAAGGTTTGAACGAACTGGACATGTAAATTATGAAAAACATGAACGTACAAAACTAGCAACAAATGAAGAAAAAGTGTTTCAGGTTACATTAAGTGTCGTTGAAGATCCGCATAAAAGTACGAGAGCAATTAATAGACAACTTGATATAAGTCAATCCTCTGTAACAAGAATATTGAGGACACAAAACTTTCATCCTTATCATATTCAATTGCTTCAGGAACTAGAGCCAAATGATTTCGAACGTAGGGTAACATTTTGTGAGTGGACACTCAATAAGATTCATCAACAGTTGCAATTTTTTGATTTGGTGCTATTCACTGATGAGGCCACATTTCATAGAAATGGTTGTGTCAATAGACATAAGTTACACTACTATGATACCATGAACCCTCATTTACGAGAATTGTAGATAATCAACACCAATGGTCACTCAATGTGTGGGTAGGGATAGTATAGGTGAATATGTAATTGGACCGCATTTCTTTAATGGTCACTTGACTGGGAATATGTTCCTCGATTTTTACAAAATGTACTGGGAGGATTGTTAAACGGGTGTCCTCAAAATGTCTTACAGAGGCTGTGGTTCCAGCACGACGGAGCTCCATCCCATTGTAGTATTGCCGTAAGAAACTTTTTAAATGTTACATTTCGTGACAATTGGATAGGTCGAGGAGGACCAGTTCAATGGCCACCAAGGTCGCCAGATTTGACAAAATTGGACTTTTTTTGTGGGGTACATTAAAGGATTAGTGTACAAAACATCACCAACTACAAGAGAAGACATGCAGCAAAGAATCTAGCGTTCCTCACCATCACGCCTAACATGTTGCAAAATGTAAGTGACTCATTTCTTCATAGAGTCAGAATTTGTAATTCACAACTAGGAGGTCACGTTGAGCATATTTTGTAACTTGTTTTATTTTTTCTCTTCTATTTACTGTTTACGTTCAAAATTACACTTTTATTTTGTTATGTACATACCTAAGGTGAGGTGTAAATTTTGTCATTCAGGTTCAATAAATTTGCTACTTTTACTGTTTCCTTTACGATTTTATAGAAAATAATTTTTCGCCTGACCGTAATTTTTGTTTTTCCAAAGCCATTCTTGATAAAATTGTATTAATTTTTAGTATGATGGTGAGGTTAAAGAGAAAACCTTAATTATCTCCAAAAACACAACAGTTAGGTATAGGAAGTGTTAGCTATAATATTTTTAAGTTTTTTTATGATCTTGAAATGAGCAAAGTTGAATGTTTTGAAAGGGGTTTTTTGCACAAGCATCTCGTTAAGGAATCGATGAATCTTAAAATTAGTTTATAAAAAATCATTGAGAAAAAATACTTTTAGGGCCGGTCTTTTCCCCTCTTTTAACTAACTAGATGATTATAATGTGAATGTAGATAAATAAAATGTTGACGTAAAACCAATTCTAATCTACTAGGTTAGTTAACAGTAACTTATTGAGAGCTAAAGAGACTTGCCCTTAGGTGATTTAGTTGACCGACGGAAGTCAACTAATATTACATGTTGAATGAAGATTGGAAACGTCATACAAGGAGGGCCACACGACGCGTGATATGCCTGCTACTTCATTTACTAGATGTAAGATTTAACTTTAAATTGGTTCATGTTCTCCTTCTGAGTGGCATTTGATGTAAATATAATATATTGGATAGATTAACATCAAGAGCATTAAATATAAAGGGAAAGAACTGTCTGAAGGACCAACTTTAAGTTTTATTAAATATACATTGTCAAATCAGTTTATAATTTCATTATTAAATATGAAAATAAATTGCACAGTTTTTCGAAAACAGTTGATGAAATGAATGAAACAACAAACACAATCTTGCCAAAAAATAAAATAAAACTGGCCTCTACTTCGAGGATAAATAATGAATATATTTCGATTAAAAATATGTCTAGGAAAACTTTTCGTATCGAACAAAAGTTTTTAAATGTGATTTTAACATTTACAGCAGAAATCTGCTATATAATTATGTTATATGATAATTTGATATTTAATTTGATTTTATTTCTAAAATATTACCGATATGAAACTTCAAAAGAAAAAATTAATTAGAGTAAGAAATTACCTGTTTGAAACGAATTAACAAAACATTTTTAACTCCTCCTTAATCCAAACATTTATTTATTCGGCTTAATATTTGCTTTCAAATTTAATTATCTGTGAATATTCCAGTGATCTACAAATATTTACTTATTTAAAGCTGTAAGGTTTTACTTTATTATAAATTTATTTCTGGAAGGAAAACAGACTTCAACACAACTGTAGCATTCGAGTGGAGTTATTTTTCGCTCAAGTGACTTATATTTAACTTGAAACCTAGTTCCAGTGTACGAAAATATTTATAAAAGCAGATCAAGACTTTTAATTGAATAAACAGAATAACTGATGTGCACAATTTAATATAATGGTAAATTTAACACTTTCAGAGCATTAGAAAGTCAGCAATCGTTAGAATTTATGCAAATAAATAAATTGTTGACAATATTACAGAAAAATAATATTAATTTTCGACGAAAATCCAATATAATATAGAAGTTATTTCAAACGAAACACAAAGAAAACTCTCTGTTTTTCTTATTTTTGCACAACAATAATTATTTTCAGCAAATTAATATACAAAGGATTGCAAATTAACGTGAACTGAATCAGACATTTAAAGTTCAGTTACCACTAACAATTAATAATTAAAATTTATATACGGAGACCAGGTCATCTATAAGGGGAACAAAGAAAAAAATATATCATTGAGTTTCGTTAACACTAAAGACACGAAAGGCGCATCCGATAATGGAAATAGGAGAATTTTCAGTAGAATAAAATAGTTTATAACTTAATAAACGACGGGGTTTACCGGAAATTACTTCAACTTTTTTTTAAATGGTACACTGTATATTCTGCTCAGTTTAAAAAAAATGTTCTTCCTGAAATCAGCAATATATAATATACTATCATTAACGTTCATGTTTATAATAATAATAAAAATAATAATAAGGCGGTCATTCTGGTTCTCTCCGTCTGCTTAGGGCACATGATTCTGGAATCTACAGTCACTAACTCTGCGGGATATGGGGAGTGACTGTGGTTAATGTGCTGGCGCGACTCCCGTGAGGCGTCGGAGACCACCAGAGGACTGTCCAGCGTCGGGAAACCGAAAATAATAATAATAATAATAATTTACTTTCCATAAGACAAAACTAAGTCACACAAAAGTATTCAGATACAGAATAATATTACTTATCGAGAAAAAATTGCATTAATCAAATTTTAAGCAACTATTCACTTTTTACTAATTTTTGTTTGTCAGGTAACAATTAAAAAATTTTAGGTCCTAAAAACTTAGGAAATTCAGAAGTTATTTTTAATTTAGCAAAGGGAATATGAAAATTGTATTTTTCTGCCTTGTATTAACTCCATGATAGTTACTATTTATAATAAAATTTGATGGATTTTTAAAAACCTACATACACATTTCAAAGATATGTACCTAAGCCTGATAAAGTTAAAGTTTCATAATTTCTAAAAATATTTCTGCACCAATGGATACTTGAAACCTGCAGTACACCTTAAAACACGTTTTTGAGCGATACAGATATGAGATGAATAAGTGGAATTTCTCCAAAAACAGATACCATACCTTAGACGAGATTCAACTTGTGCGTAATATAAACAGATAAGTTATCGTACTAAGAACCGTTCTTATGTTTCGAAACAAATAAGTAACAGATACCAGCTTTGATATTACAGATTCACATTAAAATTTCCAATTCAGGTTTTTATCCAAATGCATACCAAGAATATTAACATTTTTTGCATCAGTAGATAGAAGTACTTAGCATTAAATATATCATAATTTAGCGGTTCACAATATTTTTGACTAGTGTGGAATTTTATAACTTGATTTTTTCTGGCATTAGAATATAATGAATGTTGAAAAAATCAATTGTTTAGGTTACTAAATAAACTATTACAATCCGACTTCAAAATTTCATCCTCCACATTTGAAATAATTAAAAAGATATCATGAGCGAACATGGTAAAATGTATATTAAATGAAAGAGAGTCTAGTTCATTTACATACAATAAGAATAGCACAGGGCCCAGAACAGAACCCTGTGGAAAATTATTAAATTTCACCATTCAGAGATACCTGTTTCCAAATGATTTTGACTTTTATGTTTACATTAACAAATTGTTTCCTGTTTTCAAGAATAGTAATAACCTAGACCTCTTATACCATAACCATTCAATTTGGACAGTAATTGTCCATGATCGACACAATCAAATGCCCTGCTGAGATCACAAAATATCTAACAGGACATTCGCCAACTTCAAGAAAATTTAAAATATTTTCATCAAATGATACTTTTCCAGAAACAACAGTCGGTCCAAGTAATAATCAAATATTTTAGAAAAACCACAAGGCAGTGTAATAGGTCTATAATTTTCTAAGGAATTTAGGTCAACTTTCTTGAGAGCAGGAACAACTTTTCCAGTTTTTAGAGCATCTGGAAATGTTCCACTTTCAATAGACATATTTACAAGATATATAAATGGTTCGATGATTAAATAAATTACTTTTTTTAATTAAAAACATTGGGATGTCATCTGCACCAGAAGGTTTTTTATTTTTAAGTTTTTTTGTTACTAAGTGTACTATTTCCTCCATGGTAAAATGATTAAGAAACATGGAACTTTTTTGTTTAGTTGAGTTTTTTGATTGCAGGTAAAACATTTAATTTTGGAATTTGATTAATTATATTTATAAGGGTTTCTATAAAAAAATCATTAAAGAGTGACGTAACAACATTAGGTTCTTCATAAAAAATTACATCTTTACTTCTTATAACATTATTATGACTTTTACTTTTATTACATAACTCGGACATCACGTTCCAGGCCGAAATTATTTTTACGATTATTTTTACAACTTTACTGAAACTCTATTTATACCCTGTCTGGCATTTTGTACTCACATCTGAAGAAGTCACTGTGTTGGCGAAACAATTGTCATACTTTTATAAATTTTGAAAAAAATATATGAATAAAATTTTTTTGTGAAAATCGTAAAACAGTACAAAAAACAGGAGTATATTTGTTAAAATGTAGTGACTGTGATGCTATATACATTGGACAAACTGGACGAAATGTAAAAAAAGCGATTCGAGGAACACAGAAAATCTATTGTAAACAATGTATATAGTACGGGCATGTCAACACATTGTATAGAAAACAGTCATTTTATAGATTTAAATAATGTCATATTACTCCATTCGGAAAAGAAAGGAAAGAAACTTGATCTATTAGAACAAGGAGAAATAAGTAAGGCTGTTAAAAATAATAAAAATTGAACGAATGAACAACAAATTTTTACCGGCCACCATATTTTAAATAAAATAATTTAGATTGAAAAAATAAAGTAATATTCAACTTATAAAAACATATTTTACAATAGTTTTATAGTAGGTACCAGATGTGGTTATATAAGCAATGAACACAAATTTTACTCTTCAGTATTCCCTGTACTCTTGACAAAGGCCTAAAAAGCCGAAACACGTGTAGAATTTCTAATAAAATATTTTTGAAACATTAAAAAGCAAATTTCTTTCATATATTTAAAATATTTAATAATGTTTCACAAGGAGCCAACTGCAGAAATCAGTTCAGTGTATTAAAAGTTTTATTTCTTTAAGTTTTATAATATAATAATAGTTGTAATTCATTAGTTACAAAAAGTTGTTCCTATGTGATATCGATATTTGTATTGTATTGAGTTGTATGGTATTCTATTAACTAATAAATAGATAAATTTTAAATATTTGATTTATCTTCTAGGAGTTAACTGATATTGCTAAACCTACCCTAATCCAGAAATTATAATCTTTGTTGATGCTAGACTTACGGCTTGTGAAGTGTTTAATCAAGTGACTAATTATTATTAGTGTTCAATTAGTTCATGGGGTTGCAAAGAATTTGTGCTTTTTATAAAAACACCAGTTTTAAAATTATTATTAAATGTCTATTTTTGGAATGGGGGACCTAGTTCGGATTTTAATCTGTTGCTATAAATGAATTCTCAAAAGATTTAAAGAATAAGAAGATCGCGTGCCATGTTTCTGACGTATTTAAGTGCAACTTATTACCAGAGTATTATACTTTTAAAAATAGCCGACGTGTGTGGAGTTGAAAGCCGAGTTAAGAATTTATACTAAAAATAATTTCGCGGCACACTAATAAATAGCTGTATGCTATTCTTTTCGATCGCTTTCATGATAGATACATCTGTAAAAAATGCATAAATGGACTAATTTTACAAATGGTGCCATCGGACTAATTGTAACTATTTGCAACTCAAACTAGAAGTTGTACTCAATTAGAAATTAATTGCCATTTGAGTGTTACCGTCTTGTTCGATATTTTGCGGTGCGTGGTACTTGACAGAGATTGATTGCTTTGTATTATGCTTTATAACAACTTTAGAACAAAATATTAATATTGTTTTTTTTTTATTTAAAAAAACTGGCCTTCTTTATTATTTTAATATTGTATTATGGTCCTAAAAACTTTCAACAACGTAAAGATGCCGAAAGAATAAAGTTTTATTCTTAATATTGCTTTTTCTGCTTGAGAGTTACTATCACGGCATATGCCGTTGTTATTACCACATGAATAACTTTTTAATATTGGTAAATTATGTTTAAGATTTTCTCTTGGGTTTAATAATATCATCAATTTCATTAATAAGTCAGCCAGGTGCTCTTGATCCTTTGTTAAAATTATGGTTCTGAAAGTGTATACGAACTTATTTCAGCCAAAGGTCAGCTGAATGTGATTTAAAATCTAAGATTACGATTGTGACAACAACGCTATCCTAAAAACCGTGGTTATTTTCTCTTTTATTTCCAAAGCTCACAATCGGACGATCCCCTCTTACATAAGCAGAGGTTGTCCAATCAAAACGTGATCAATGCCGCTTTCAACAAACGTTTACTGCCGTGAGATTATTGCAGTATTGCCTAATGCATATCAAAGTCTTTACCCTTAGATAAGACAATTCCAATTAATTTCAGTGCATTTCACCTATCAATAAATTACACATAACTTAATTAAATATATCTATACAGGGTGTCCCAACCAAAAGTAGGCACCCTGAATAACTTTGGAGATAAAATTTTTTTGAAAAATTGGTGAAACACGTCGACCTTGTTTCCAAGGGGGGACATATTTTAATGTAATACTTGAATACCTATCATCATCCCTCTACCCTACACGGCTACCCCCTCAAAAAATTCAAATGGCAAAGGGAGTCGAGTGACACATCTTTTGAAAGGTCTTTCAATTCTCTACATAACTGTGATTTTTTTTTAAATTTTATCGATTCGTTCCTGAGAAATAATTGTTTCATTATTTTAGGTTCGGCAAATAAAAATGAAAGAAGCAGTTTAAATTATCGTATATATTTAAAATGACCCCCACCGACTTCCATACAGTAGTATAATCTGTCTTGAAATTCTGTACGAACATTTCTAAACACATCTGGAGTCAGTAAACGGCATTCTCGAACAATTCTTTCGCGAAACTTCCAGAGATGCAGGTTTTGTGGCAAATACTTTCGATTTCAAATGTCCTCACAGAAAGAATTCCAAGGGAGTTAAATCGGGTGACCTAGCGGGCCACTCCACAGGACCTCTTCTTCTAATCCATCGCTCAGGAAACCGATTATCCAAAAATTGACGGACTGCTATAGCAAAATGTGGGGGTGCCCCATCCTGTTGAAAAAACAGTTCGCCCTCTAAAAGATTATCGTCTTCTTCGAGGATTTGGGTAATCATTGGGTCGAAGTTATTTTCTAACAGATCGAGGTACCTTTCGCCATTTAAATTGTCATGAATAAATAACGGCCCGACAATGTGATCCCCTAAGATGCCAGCCCAAACATTTAACTTCTGAGGCCTTTGGGTATGAGTTTCCATGAACAAATGTGGATTGGTTTCACTCCAATACCTACAATTGTGCCTGTTTACCTCCCCATTTAACTGAAATGTAGATTCATCAGAAAAACACGTATTGTATAGTAGATTGGCATTACCGTTTAATTATTCACTAAAAATCTCACAGAATTCAAGCCGACGATCGGGATCATCTTCGTTTAATTCGTGTACCAGTTTAAATTTATATGGATGAAATTTGTGGGTCTTTACAATTCGATGAACACTTTTTCGTGATACACCGGAAGCCGCAGCTACTTTCCTGATCGATTGAGTATTATCCATCTGCAAATGACCCAGAACTGCCACGTCGACTGCTTGATTTCTAATTGGTTGCTGAGGTTCATGCTTTTCATTTCCTACAGAACCTGTTTCCATAAATTTTGTCAATAATTGTAAAACATACTGAGAACCAACCCTTCTATCTGGGTGATTTATGTTTTGAATATGCGCTCTGTAGCTCTAGCACAATTATCGTTTTTAAAATAAATGCTGACAATTTCTATTCTCTCCATTTTGAGAACTCACTCTGGTAAAATGTATCTCGATTTAAAATTGGTTGTGAACAAATTAATGTTGAAGGACTATCAAATACTTATGAGTCTTTTATTATTCTAAAACTAAACGGACAAGGAAAGTGTTTTTGTTGTCGAAAAAACTCGTGTCGATTTGAGAGCACTAAAAATATAGTTTTTTTTTATAAATTTTAATACCCAGTGCCGTACATTTTAGATTTTTTAAACGATTTCGATCATCAAAAATAATATTATCTTCCTTAAGAAGGAATCAATAAAAGTTAAAAAAAATACACAGTTATGTAGGGAATTGAAAGACCTTTCAAAAGATGTATCACACTCGACCCCTCTTGCCATTTGAATTTTTTGAGGGGGTGGCCGTGTAGGGTAGAGGGATGATGATAGGTATACAAGTATTACATTAAAATATGTCCCCCTTGGAAACAAGGTCGACGTGTTTCACCAATTTTTCAAAAAAATTTTATCTCCAAAGTTATTCAGGGTGCCTACTTTTGATTGGGACACCCAATTTTTACATTATTATTTGTTATTGCTTTTGGATATTTATTTTTAATATTGAAGCAATTATTATGTTTAGTAAATAATTGTTATTCCACATACTGGACTTCTAAAAGAACTTGGACTTTGGTTCAAAACGATTTTAATGGAAACATTCATACGAGATATAGTAAACAGGGTATACCAAAGTGAAAGATGAACCCAATTAAGTCTTATTACATCCGAAAATGGTTACCGGAAAAATCATTTCGTTACACCGTGGACCTCCTTTCAGCTGGCCAATTTTGCTCATCACCGAATTTATCATTGTCTTTGGCCTTTAGAACATGTCGTGTACCAAATTTGAAAGCTTTATCTCAAAAACTGTGGCTGCCATCGCGATACTACAGACATGCCGACAGATTTTTTTCCATAAGTTATGTTTTTTCATTATAATTCGTCGAGATTAGTCCAGAAATGTAATACAAATTTTTGATTTTTTTCCCTAAAATTGTACCTTTTTTCATTCATTCATTATGTCTTCTGGTGGTACCACATTCACCAAATTTAATGTGTCACATAAAATGTTGTTCGCGGATACACACATACACACACACACATCTACATACACACACACATACACATCCACACACACGCACCGACAGACATCATTCGGAAAATAGAATGGATTCAGGAGGATTCAAAATGTATATATCAATAAAAATCTCGAGGTCGAAAAAAAATCATGACTACTATACTTCATTATATTAGGTATAACAAAGTAAGAACCGAATGGGGTGTGTTATAAGTGCTTAGTTCACGACTGGCAACCCCATTTTTATAGGAAGCCTTTACTAAACATTAAAAGTAATTTAGCGTTGTTTATTATTCATTTTTAATGGTAATGACTGATTCGTGTACAACCAGAAGTATAAAGAAATACTAATACAAATTGCAGTAGTTAACTTTATACTATATACTATACTATGAGTGTGTGGTCTACTACTTGTTTAATTTTGATTTAAAAAACGTGTAACGTGTGTGTTCGAAACACCCACTTTTTAACGCAAAATAAAATATATTTTTATTTATAATTAATAAACTTATTTTAATACGAAGGTGCCGGGCCCTTTGGGTCGCCGGGTCCGCGTTTACCCCCCCTCTCTCGTCAGCCCTTCCTAAAGCCAATGTTGATCAAGTGATCGAGTATTTAAATAAAATATTATCTCTTCTTATTCCATCCCATGCCTGTGTTAGGATTCTTGGTGACACGAACATAATTTTTTTCAATATAAATAATAAAATAAGTCATTGTCAGAATGGATCCACAATGGTACAATTATATGATGAGCCGATGAGAGTTACTAGTCAATCATCTGCATTATTAGATCCAATATTTGTCAGTATGGCTGAAAATTATAATAATAGTGGTATAGTAAACTTGTTTTCAGATCATCATTTGGTTTTTTGTTAAATATATTTCAATGTGCATAAACAGACGCAAAAGATAGTGACATACTGAGACTTCCAAAATTTTGATACCGATAATTTTTACAATGATTTGCGCAACGTTCAATGGTCCGATATATTACGTATACATGACTTTGATGAAAAAGTAACATTTCTTACTAACATATTTTGCACCTGTTTGATATATATATCCTCCACTGAAAACAGTTCGTGTTAGTAAACCAGATGTACCGTGGCTTACTCAAAATTTAAAGCTGATAATGAGACAACGATATTGAGCTTTATCTATTTACAATGACAAAAAACACCTGAAAAGCTGAAATAGACATATTTAGTTCTAGACTAGTTTCACTTTTATTTCATACCATCATCATTTTTTGAAATAAATCTAAAACTCGCATCACTCTCTTCATTTTCGCAGAGGCAGAAAAGCAACAATAAATTATGTGATAGTATTGGCAAAAAATAACATTGTCTGTACCAAATGTAACAAAGAAATAAAATATTTAATCGTTAAAAGATAGCGTAACAATAAATTAGTTTTGCTTCTCGTTTAATTGTTTACTAAACATATATATGACATAAGTGCTAAGTATACTATTATTGTCATATCTGTTATCTTTATGTTCGGGTAACTTTGATGAAAGATAGCGGTTTTTAATATTTTTTAATATATATTACATATATGATATGAAGTGGCAGAACCATATAAATAATAACAAATTATGAAACAAGTAAGCCATAACAAAAAGTTATGCCACACTGTTTTTATAAAGAACAATCACCGCCCAACAAATTTTTTTCACTGAAATCCATTTAAAACAACTGAACCAATAATAATAATCTCTGAAACCTATCGAAGTCCCATAATAAAGCAGAATAAAAGAATACAATGAGAAAAAATGTATAGGACACCAGTTAAAAAATGAATTTACAGAATATTACAGGGAATAATTATATTTGTTAAAATTTAAAAACAAATACCGTTTTAATTAAAACAATCCAGTAAAAGCAGGCATTTAAGGGAAAAAGATAAGACATAACAGATAAATTAACGGCGTATATGTAAGAATTGGTGCAAGGAAGATAGAGACAGTAGAAGATTGTGGGTTTATATAAGAAAAAGGAAAGGATAAATTTAAAAAAAAACACGGTCGGTATGCAGAAAATTTCCACCTGAATTTCTTTCACCTGTTGGTAGATAGTTCGGTCTGGGTGTCAACGGAATAGTCAGGAACACTGGTAGTACCATGAGAAGGAAAGCAGCTATTATTTTCTTCTTGGTTATCCAGACTAAAAATTCTAAAATTGGAGAAGTGACACTGGGCGAGTCAGTAGGTATTGTGCGTAATATGCCTACTGCATCATACTAACTTAAAATAATTTACTTATTGAATTTGTATTGGACAATTAAAGGGGCCTATTCACGATCAATCATTTTGCACAACAATTATTTGCGCAACATTTTGATTATTTTAAAGTCGTACACACGTTTATACTTTTTTTGCACAAATTCAGATAAAATAATCTTGTTCAATCTGTCATATGTATGCTCCTATCGAGTTAAAATTAAATTCAAATTGTAACAACCTACGTGTTTGTAGCCAGCAGGCCGCCGTATAGTAATGATGGTTGCATAGACAATCTAGAGAACTGTCAGATTTTTTTTCGAAGCTTAACGTTTAGTTAACATTGTTCCTTCAAGTAATGTGGTTATGTAGTTTACGCATCATTACGATCTTTATATTCTGCCTTGTTCGTTTATGAAAAATATGTAGTAAATGTATGCTGTTAATGTTATTAACGTGTAACAGTGAAGTTCGAGTTTTGTACCCACAAAAAAATATAACGGTTTGGCCCATTATAATCTAATATGTCATAACTTGGCGCCCAGTGTGGGGCTCCAGGCTATGAAAAAAAATATCAGTTTTCTAGATTGCGTATGTAACCAACATTATATACAGCGGCGTGCTGGCTGCAAACATGTAGATTGATTAGAATGTGTACCTCCCCAATGCTCCACAATGCTGGTAATTCTCTATAGATATCAATAAATTCGAGCCAAAAATCTTTATGTTCCATAAACAACGCCATGACCCTTTAAATATAATATTGTATTATGTATTTTTTATTTATCTATTATGGAACACGCACAGTACGGCGGTCAAGTCTCAGATTGGTAAAATTTGCACAAAACTACTATTCACGATACAAATTTGTTGCGCAACAGGTCGGTTCCCCAAAAGATATTTAGCGATTCTGATTTTACAAAACAGGTTGTACAACATATCACTCAGTACCACGATCAATCATGTTGCGCAACATGATTTATCGTGAATAGACCCCTTAAGATCAGAGCACTGGTATAAGGTATACACACAGATGAGGACACAACAGAACACGATGTATGCAACCTCCGAAGTCCTAATATATTTTCATGTTCCGATATGGTTCATATGTATTGCGTTCAATAAAAAGTTTTTTGTTGGATTGTTTTTTTATAACAAATAAAGAACATCATTCACCTGCTCATCGTTTGTTTCGGTCTTAAAAATGTTTGTGGCACTTCGTGATTTTTTTCGACCTCGAGATTTTGATTGATATATACGTTTTGAACCCTCCTGAATCCATTCTGACTATTTTCCGAATAATGTCTGTCGGTGCGTGTTTGTGTGTGTGAAATGTATGACATGAATTACAATTGACAGTATCGAATTACGCTGATAATTAATTATTTAAAAATTTTAATGAAACTATTTAAGGTGTGCTATTAAAATTTAATTGAGATAAGTGAAGAATTAAATAGAAAGATTTTTTTTTAGATCAGGACGATATACCTAAAGTTTATTCACTTAAACTTTGCAGTGGTAGGTTGGACTTAGTGAGCCCGATTCACAATGGGCAAAGTAGCAAGTGTATTGTAAATTGCTTATTTCCAGGCGTAATAAATATATCATTGTGGGTTACTTATTTATTGCTAGGCGAAAAAAATATTTCAAGGTATTAGAATAAAAATAAATGTCTTTTAGGTTTACTGAATCAGTGGAAAAATATTTCAACAGAAATGCCTCTAATTGTTAGCAATGGAAAGAAACAAAATAACAAAAATAAAATTGACATATTTTCATAAAGTTTTGTATAAGAAACTAAAATGACTGGTTACGCCGAAATAAGAACATCCTAATTTAATAAAAAATGTCGATTTAGTTATAAGAAAGCCAAACGTTTAAAAAATTCCCGTTACTTTTTTTTTGTGTATCGCAAAAAATAATGTCAGAAAATAAAGCAGTTTTAAATACTACCTGCTTTAGAGCGGACCAACTTTTTGCTGCACAATTTTCATATTTCTGCTTTAAACAATGTTATGTTTCTATCTTTATATAAAGGAATCTGCTGCATTATGAGCATTTAGTACTACTGACCTGTGTAAAAAAGTGATTAAAATATACACCATATTATACTCCGTTCATTGTGAGTACATAAAAAACTGTTTACTTGGGCTCGCAGAGCGCCCAAGTAACAACTCTAAGATACTTTTGATTTATTTAGGTTTTAAAAGTGCTTTAACATGTTCAATAAAATGATAGTGGTTTTAAAATTACCTTAAGATAAACTAAAAGTTCTTAAAGACCACTGATTCTTATGCAAAGGATTTAATGCACTCTTTAAATTGAAATAAAATAACTGTTTGCTCCTAATGCCCTATTGATCTTATACTAGTTTTATAATACTCTTGACATTGGCTATTTTAAAACTAATTTGCCTTTTAAAAGAATTAAATAGCAAGTTGGTTTTAAAACAATCCATTTTGGAACAAATGGTTTTAATGTAGTTTTATGGAGTATCCTTGATGTAGTCATTAAAACCCATTAAGAAACTATTTTATCTTAAGCCTATATGCTTAATGAAATTCCACATTAAATCCTAAAACATAGTTTTTAGGTTTTAAAGAGAAATTAAGAATATTTTAAAGTTCAAAGGTTTTAATTTAGTCAATTTGATTAAAAGAAATGCCTGTTGCATTTTTGATGTCTTTATTAAAACTAATTCTACCCCCTCCATAATCGGAGAAAACACGCCATCTGCTCAATAAACTGATTGCTGATTTAGTGAACCAGTGCAGTCCGTGTACCTACTTTATGCATAAATGAAAACTAGAAGACATATTTAAAATGGAAAATATTAGTGACAAGTATTTTAAATTAAAACGAAGTCACTAAATACAGCAATCACAAAACCGGCACAATTTTAAGGTTAGGATTTCATACGCGCGCTAGATCCCTTTAAATCAATAAGGCCACGAGTTTGAACATATTAAAGCAACTTAGTTTTAAAAGGAAGAGTACATAAATGTCTGGGAGAGTAATTGTACTTAAAGTGGTAAATAAAACGCTACTTTAAGTCTTGTAAGATTTAAAATGTTCTATTAACTTGCAATCAGTTTTTATCTAGACCACGCCATTTTTTATATAAGATACAGACCCGCCATGATGAATATTTTCAATAGCCAAAGAAAAAAATATTATTAAAATATATGCGCTTTAGATCGTCTTAAATAACTGAAGGACGGTGTGTTCAAACATGCAATTTAATAAAGAAAATGCATTTGGATGTTTAGATGCAAAATAAAAATTGACGATATTTTTAAAAAAATTTTTAGATAATAAAAAAAAAACATTATATTGGTGGCGCTCGAGTTATGTAGAAGTATTTTATTTTATTTTGTCAGAAAAGTGCCATCCGTTGGTAATTTTTACCAGAATAGTTTGTATTTGAATATTATTTTTGATCAGCTTTATATGCGTTACGTTTAAAATATTACCACTCTGCCCCATTAGAGACTTGCCGTTGTTTTAACTATTTCACGCATAAAGTTGTCCGACTTTAAAACAAAATAAAACCCTTTTAGGATTAATTATAATGATTCTCAAGGCAATTTAGTCTGCTTCAATTTTATTTTAAATGCAAAACGTTTTAATACATAAATTTAAGGTTGCTTTGAAGAACTGTTTAAGAATATGAAATTAAAACTAAATGGTTTTTAATACAGTTTTAATATTTAATCTTCAAGACCCTTTTAGAATGGGCCCTTTTTGGCTAGAAGCTGCTTTATGGTGATCCTAAGCTTGTCTTGAAGATCATTTGGTTTTATTCGAAGTTTTATTGTATAATTTTAAAGCGACCTTGGAGATCTTAATAAGAGCATTAGTGTTACCTGGGCGACTCTTTGTGGACCGTCAGTCTTTCGTAGTTCTCTAGCACAGGCGCGCGGTGCTTTATAAATTCACAAAATGTAATTATATAATAACGCGCTCCTATGTTAGAATTTTTTATGTGCTAAGATGAAATAAGTATATATGTATCTACAAAAGAAATCCTCATTTCGTCGAGATCTATGGACTGTTAAAATTTTCGCTATTAAAACTGAGTCACCTCGTATAATAAAAAACAATTTAAAAAACAGTAAATCATTAAAACATCACAAACCTTACCGATTATATTATTATAAAATCAGCTAATGAGCAATATCAGTAAAGGTAAATAATTTAATATAAATATTATACAACACATAAGTTAAATTACTGTAAAAGTAAAATTATAACATATATTATTATTTTTAGGTAAGGTTAAGAGAATATATTGGTTATTAACCATTAGGTTTAATACTTACATATTAATTATTCGTCGAAAACACAATTCAATTTATATCAAAACACAATTTACAAACGTCCAACTACTACCGATTCCTATGAAATAAAATAAACAATGAAAATTGAATTAACCTCTATCAGAACTTTGCACTTGCGGAAAAACGCGCGATATGGTAATAAAATAAATGGTAGTTTCTGACAGTTTTTGTTTAGTTACACATTAAAATTTTTCCATGTAAAACCCGCACCGATGCACAGTGGTCCAAAATCAGAAAGAAGTTGACAAAAATCTCATTATTGTCTAATAAGTCAGGATTAACGTACATATCACGAGAAAAATAGTGAAAAAAAATAAATCTGGGGTGAGTTTTAAGGGGTGATTATTTGGCAGAGGTTATTTACACGTTTTTTTTTCGTGCAACCTATTTAAAGTATGAAAAAAATAATAAAAAAATATTAAACTCAGAGGTTGCTTTGTAGGGGGTAGTTTTTTGACAAAGTGAAAATGTATATATTTTTGCATGTATTCTATTTAAATGACTTACAAAATATGAGAAAAATGATGCAAAAAATATTGTACAATGCTAATAATTAACGGAGGTATATAACTTGTTGCAGAAGTCAAATGCAGCGTTCCTTATGTGAACGATTGCTTGAGCATTCCCTGCCTTTTTCATAGTGATTGACTAGATAATCCACCACGTGAGCCTTCTGTGCTACACGCATTTACCAGATTTTTCCAATAAAACGTCAAACAGTTCTCTTCTTGTAGGCATTCTAAAATAAAACATTAAAATTTGGTAGTTGCTTAAGCTAGGGTAATTTAGGGTGGGCACGACCCAATCAGATTCAATATGTACTACAGGTGCAAAGTTTTTAGTTTGCATAGTTTGCCATACTACTGATGGCAACGCGATTTTTTTCCTAATGGAACAACTTCGAGCAAAAATCATTTAACCAGAGGGATACCTAGAGTATACTTTAGAATGAAAATCTCCGTGGCTTTTAATAGCAAACTCTTTTTTAGGTCTAATATAAATTACAAAATGCCAAAGAAATTACGTTTATAAAAAATAATAAAATCAGGTGCTTGAAAATAAAATTTGTGGAAATATTTTATATGTAAATAAAGTACTTACCTTAAAGTTTTTCTTGTAAAAATTACAAACTAAAAACACAAATATTTGAAGCACAGTCACACCTTGAAATCTGTCAACAAAGTGAAGTGAAATCGTAGTTTAAGAATTATTCATGTTTGAGGAGTCACAGCAGGTAGATTTCTAGAACAAAGAGGTTGATATCCCGGGAAATATTACCTAAGATATACCCTAATGTACCCTTGGAATGTGAAAGCTGTATAACATACATATAAAATTTGAATATTGTCAAACTTTTTATTTATACTTTCGGACTATATTTCGACCCTCTGTGCGATGTTGGGTCGTCGATCGCCGAAATTATATATGTGGGAAAGGACGCCGCATTACCTTTAGAAAGCGATTGCCTTGACATTGTATTGTTTACCTGCCTGCATCGTTTTGTTCAGTCTGCAAACGATTGCGACTGCGGTTGATAACTGTTGTATATAAGGCGAGTATATATACGCTTTTTATTTATTTTATTGTTATTACGTAGTGTCTGTTGAGTACAGTGTGGTTATAGTAGGAGAGCCAGTGACATTTTTCGGTGATGATTTAGTTAAAGCCTATTCTTTGAGAGGATGTTGAGAGGGGCATAACTAAGTGTCATCCGCGAGGATTAACCCCGATTCCAGTCATAAGGGGGTGGCAGAACGCCCCGAACGTGTAAAAAAAACTGCATCTTTTTATTATTTAGTTTAGGCTGAAATTTTCTCCAGTGGTCCTCTGATAGCCCACAATCATCGATATAATATTTGCAGAACGATTGGCCAGTCATAAGGGGGTGGCAGATCACCCACAACATGTCGTGTGAGCGATGAACTTTTTATTATTTAGTTAAGCTTCATCTTTTAGTAAGTTGTTGTGACAACTATTTCAAGTGTAAATGCCAATTTGCAGAACAAAATGGCGGCATTAATATCCTGGCAGAACGATTTAAATATGTACAAATTTTTTTACTTTCAACCGCATATATCTTTGGAAATATGCAACATACGAGAAAGTTGTATCATCGTTTTTTGTGGGAAATTTAATTCTCTACAAAAAAAGATCTTTTGATATTTTCATGTATCTCCTTTAGTTTCGGAGATATACTGAAAAAAAAAAAAATTGCAAAAATTGTTTACGTTCAGACGCAAATATCTTTGGAACTATGCTAGATGCGAGAATACGACTTGAAACACTTTTTGTAGGAAATTTAATTTTCTATAGAAATAGTCTCTTGACATTTTCGTATATCTTCTTTAGTTTCTGAGATATACTGAAAATAAAGAATTTTCTTTCCATTGCCGACAAACCGTTGGAGACGTACTAATTAATATTTCCCTAAAACCATATTTTTTTATTCCTACAAGTTCAGAAACGTCGAAAAATGTCATTTTTAGCAATAGTGAAATTGAGCCCTATACCATTATACATTTTTCAACGCAGTCATGCGATGAAATGTTAAGGACAAGTCACCTTAGCCAAATTCTTTCCGATTATTTTTGAATCATCTTTTTTATATATTTTTATACCCATTGAAAGAAAGTTCAATGATTTTTTTTTCAGATGCTTCTATTGTTGCGTTCTCGAACTCGAAAAAAAATTTTTCGGTGCAATTGTGTTATCTGATTTTCATAATGATACTGATTTCAGAAAAATATAATCAGTGCCTATTGAGAACCCCAAAATATGATGAATATTATTGTAATTGTATTACTATAATAATTAAAAAAACCCGATTGCCATGAAAAAAATTAAGAAAATTTTTTGAGAAAAAATCGAAATTATTGAAGTTCCACGATCTCGATAGATAAAAAACATTGTAAATGTATGTTGAATCATTAATATCTTTTTTTTGATCATATCAAAAATGTTCCAAAAAAAGGAAATACACGAAATAAATAAAAAATATCTCAAAACATCGTAATTTCAACGCATAATTATTTTTATTATTTCAAATAAATGTTGTACAACTAAGCAAATTTTTTGAATAATAACCAATTCGTGATTAATTTTTTTGAATTTTTATTTGAATAACATATGATAGTAAATATAAAACAAAAAGTATGAGTGGAAAGTAAAAAAAAAGTGAGTCCTATAAGAAAATTTATTATCAATTCTCTAGCCAGTCGGAATCACCCTCCTTATCGTCTGCTGAATCGAGATCACTCGATGCACGGGACTCCATATCTATAAAATTGAAACAAATGAATTAGAAAAATGTAATATTTTTGTTTTTATATTTACTGTAATATCTGCATACCTGAATCATTGTCACCCTTGTCATCTTTGCTACTTTCACTAGAGGTATCAGTGAGTACATCACTAACATATTACGGTAGTTGATCTCCTTCGAACCAGAAGAATTCATATTTATCATCATTGATAATCCTGCTGGAGTAACGAAATCAAGGCGTGCATACAGGGTATCCAAATAGTTCTGCTAGGGTGTTAAAACCGCCATTTTGCTCTGTCAATTGGCATTTATACTTGAAACTTGAAGTAACTGCGATAATAACTATCTTGAGCACCAGAATGTCCTTCCTCACGAATGTTCTATTCATGAGGAAAATTCCTTATTTTCAGTATATCTCAGAAACTAAAGGAGATACGTGAAAATGTTAAGAGTCTATTTTTGTAGAGAATTAAATTTCCTACAAAAAGTGTTTCAAGTCGTATTCTCGCATCTAGCATAGTTCCAAAGATATTTGCGTCTGAATGTTAAGAATTTTTGCAAATTTTTTTTATTTTCAGTATATCTCAGAAACTAAAGGAGATACACGAAAATATCAAAAGACCTTTTTTTGTAGAGAATTAAATTTCCCATAAAAAAACAATCATACAACTTTATCGTATGTTGCATAGTTCCAAAGATATATGCGGCTGAAAGTAAAAAATGTTTACAAATTCAAATCGTTCTGCCAGGGTGTTAATGCCGCCATTTTGTTCTGCAAATTGGCATTTACACTTGAAATAGTTGTCACAACAACATACTAAAAGATGAAGCTTAACTAAATAATAAAAAGTTCATCGTTCACACGACATGTTGGGGGTGATCTGCCACCCCCCTTATGACTGGCCAATCGTTCTGCAAATATTATATCGATGATTGTGTGCTATCAGAGGACTACTGGAGAAAATTTCAGCCTTAACTAAATAATAAAAAGATGCAGTTTCTTTTACACGTTGGGGGTGTTCTGCCACCCCCCTTATGACTGGAATCCTGGTTAATCCTCGCGGAGGACACTTAGTTATGCCCCTCTCAACATCCTCTCAAAAAATAGGCCTTAACTAAATCATCATCGAAAAATGTCACTGGCTCTTAGACTATTAGTGAACGTTAGTAATGGTGAGACAACTGCGTCTGCAGGAACAGTGCAATCGTATATTCGTGATTAGACTATATATGCTGTTAGTGCCGACAGTTTCTCAGTCTTGGTGTGTTAGTACGCTCCTTAGACTGTTCAACTGCCTTTAAAAACTACTGGACCCGCTAATATTAGTGTTATACCCACCAAACTTGTATCCCTCTTCAAACAGAATGAAATTATTTTACATCTGCACCCTTCTGCTTCCCTCAGCCTCATATACGGAGATTATTTTCAAAACGTAATTTCTGAAAATTACTTTTTTAGGAATAATAAATAATTTTTTTATTGAAATAAGGTAGTCTTTTTGGATGTACTACTGCAACTGATATGAAACCATCTTGGTTGTAGACGATGTAGAACTTATGTTCTGCACTATTATTCAAACATTGTATACTGACTAAAATTTATCTGCATTTTGGAGACTATAATAAGAACAACTACGCATTTACGATATAAGTACATAAAAGAGGACTTAACTTGAAGGCCGCAAATAATAATTAATTATTTTTATGATTCTACCTTAGCCATTACACAAAAGGAATATCTAAATCTGTCCCAATTAGATATTTAAAACATGGACCGGAAACATTAATGGCACGAAATAATATTTTAATGTGTATGTTTTTGATTATTTATTACAATATAAAACTTAACGTATTAAGGTCATATATTATTTCGAGTTTGGCTTTGTATAGAAGAGCCTAGGCAATCTCATAATAAATCAATATTTATATCACACAATATCCCATTTCAAATTGATAGTAATCACAAAATAAACAGGGATACAATAAAATAATCCAAAATAATTTAAGTTGAACAGTTAAATTAGTTTATTTTCCTTTGAACGATATTTTATACTGATTAAAGTGATTGGTTGAATGCCTCCGTCAGTTACGTAATGGGGCTTCTGTAGGTAACCCAGTCTAACCTAATCTTCATGAAGCAACAATAGCACATGATGGACAACTAGTTTGGATCAAGTTCGGATGGCAACAAGAAAGCAGAAGAAGGGAAAGTCCACAGGAAGTGACGGGATACATCTTGAATTAATATAAAATTTGCACATTGGTTTTATTATGCCTATTATTATAAATTATGGGAAACCTTTTAAATAAAAACTTGTTTATAAAAAATGTACAATTTCGTCCCAAATTTCTTTCAGTTGCCCGATAAATACTATATACAATTTTTATTCAGAAACTAATCTGGGAATATAATATACAAAGGATCTGGTTATTTTTAAGGTTAATGCTCCATACATTTTGCCAGTAAAAATTTTTATGACATATGAGCTAATAACCATTGTACATAAAGTAATATTAACAATTTTTCTGGTGATATACACTGAAGTAAATTGAACATTAATCCTGATTATCTTATTTATTCAGACGATAAAGGCAAACGTAGTGAGGCACAGCAGAACAAGTCTGACTTTGACGTTAAGCTACCCGCACATGTTTAATATTTAATTTGTTTTCTATCTGTTCTGATAGCTTCTTAGGTTTTCCTTTGCAACACAAAAGAAATTCGTCAGATAAGATTGTTCATAACTGTACATTGTCGATTTGGAAATGCCATCTTAAAATTGCTCCTTGTTTTTAAGGAGATAAATCTCCACTGTACAAAATAACTTTTTTAATAAAATACAACCCGTGTAAGTAATCTTAGGTCAAGTTGGAGAGTTTTGTGGTAACGTGTTAAATATATTCTGGCGATATACGTTCATAAGAAAACGCAGTTATTACTATCTTATTAAAACATTACTAAAATATAGGATAGATTGCCTTTTATATCCACAAACACGAGAGAAGATTTTAAAAAAGAACAATTTTATAATTGGTCTGAATTAAAAAATGATTTTAAATAAATTTTATTGAAAATAGAAAAAACTATTGTCATTGAAAACTGCAAATTTACATTTGTGTATAAAGTGGTTCTGTCATATAAGGCAATCAACATTCTGCAGTATATTAAATGTGTGGTCACTTGTCAAAACTCAAATTAAAACAAAAGTGTTTCTTGTTTCTGTAACAGAATTTGCTTTTATTGCGACTAATATATAATTCTTGTTTACATGAGGCAGTTTTACGTAGAAAAGGTAAAAAGAAACAATTTCCAATTAACACGTAAGAAGGTATTCGTACTTTTTCATATTTTTTCACTATTCGTGACAATTTGAACCAAATTATACAGGACGATATTCTTCAAAATCATTTTGAACTGAAGTGAAGTTCATCTAATAGCGTAAGTGTCATGCTAAAAAAATGTGTAAAGTAAAAATTCTGGTAGAATAATACAGACATTAATACTGAAATGGTTAACTACTCTAATCAAATGCTCCAAGTAACAAAATTAAGAACATCTTCACTGTGTTATGGCATAGAATAACCAACAATCAGAAGAGAATCGCATGTCGCATCGTGTTGAATTATTTAGCTCCAAAATCGGCCATCTTCTTGGAATAGAAGTCAGGAACGTATGTATTATTTTCTAATGTGGTATTTGTAATCATGCGATTTTATGAAATTACTTTTCAAGTTTTCAACTGTATCAAAGTAAATGTGTTATTTTTGTCACCTTATTCGTAACCTACAATAATTAAAACTAGAAGAGATTTATAAGAAAAACTGATGCCTCACTAAAAAAAATCATAGACCACAGAATTAGAATATTAGCAGGCTCTGAGAACAAAGAAAATACTGTGGTATGGTAAAAGAAATAAGCGTGAAATGTATTTTATATTATGTAGAGCAGTGAATATACATGTCACATATAATTTTTTGTTATAAATAATGTACAGGGTGAACCCGCGAAAATTCCGACACCCCCTTTTCTCCGTTATTTTTAGAGTTAGAAAGACGTTTCAAAAAACAGATTATAGGTAATTTTATGAATTTTTTTTCATTGAATATATATGGTGTTTCATAAAAGTGTGTCCAACCCAATAGAAATATAGAAATAATTTACATACAAGCTATGACAACAGAAAATGACAAGTTAAAGGACTGACAGATATGTAATTATTTAGACGCTTATTTATTTTTCCATAGGCTTCTGGAAATATGACATTTTATAGTTTCTACATCATTTTAATTCGATATTTTAACAGCTCGTATTTTCCAAATGATGCAAACGGATATATCACTGGAATAGTAATAAAACGTAGATTTCAAAAAATTAAAAATATATAGAGTATTCTGTTTAAAAAAATATAAGTTGGTTTGATCACACTTTTATACAGAGGTTATCATAAAAAAATCATAAAATTTCCTACAATCTGTTTTTTAACGTCTTTCTAACTCCAAAAATAACGCAGAAAAAGGGGGGTGGGAATTTTCGCGGGTTCACCCTGTACATATAATTTTAAATTGTACCAGTTTTATAAATCAATAATTTTTCGTGCATAAATGTTTTCAACTTTCAAATACATATAGATGTATGAATTAGAAAGACAAATCCATTTGAAGTTTTTTTTATGTATCTTTTCATTTCTATACAAGTATTACCTCATAATGTAGAAATAGATAAAGTTTCTCAAATTATTTATACTTAAAACTAAAGATTTATTTAAATTTGGTCCTGTTTCTCTATGCCGTTAATGACATTAACCCAAAAAAAAATATTATTTCTTAATAACGCAAAAAGCTACCTTATAGAAAGTGAATGAACTTTATCATCTGAATCATAAAATTAAGTGTTATCGACATCACAAAAGAATGCCGTTACGCCATCGTTATAATTCATATGAATCAAATCAGCACTGCGTTAGTCAAATTCAAGCGTGTTGAAATGACGTCCAGATGAGATCAAAATAAAAAATATACAGGGTGCTATTTATAATAAAAAAAGTTATTAGTACTTCCGTGCTACCCTTCTACTACCCCTACCCAAAAGGTAGGGTATATGATCACAAAACTCACTGGGCGTGGGGATGTAGCAAGCCGAAGCACTACTTAGCCCGGATAAGTCAACGAGTGCTCCGACAAAATAAAACTAGCTCAGACCTCAGGGCGTACACCCAGTATATCTGAATAATAATTATAATTTTAACTAACTTACTTCTTTACTTACTGGTTCTCGTTATTGGGTGGTGCTGGGAAAATAAATATCGAATGCCTATATATAAGGATTATATTTACAAAATATATACATAAAAGTAAATACGGTGCCGCTTAGAGACGTCCGCTTAGAACAACCTATAAACAATTATTACCAAATAAACCAATTTAATCATATGCATTTGATAACCTGTTTCTCATGAATTTAAAAAAAAAAGAAAGGATACTAGCACTTCAGTACCCACAATGTGGCCACACCCTGGGTTTACATGTACTCTCACACTGTATAATGGTCCAGGTTATCTCTGATTAATACACCAAACACAAAAAAAAGATAAAAAAGGATATAGAAAATTTAAAATTATATATATTGATAGGCACTGACGGTTGGTTTTTTTCTTTTCCTAAAGTTTTAATTACACTCACTACTAACTTGGCTGGTCGGCACTTAGTTCAGCTGCTAGGCAGGCTTCGCCCTCGTATGTGCAGGACTCCAAACTCTGCGTATTTGGTCTGCCCCGAACGCGGACAATGGACCTCCTTGGACCCTTCCGTGGACCCTAAGGAAATATATATTTCATGTTACTTTTGTACCGGCTACTTACTGGAAAACCAGTGGCATGCTAAAAACGTGAGCTTAACGGAACTATAAATTACATTATTTACCTCTAACCAAGAGGGTGCAGGAATTCTCCAAAATAGCTAACACGTTTTGTCAGCGTAACCTCACTCTCTGCTACCAGAAAGCACAAATCCTACCCAGCTCCTGTTTCCAGAAATCGGTCTCTTCAAACCACTTACGCAGTCCTCACTGCGACCCAAAACAATCGACCGAAAATCGGAATGACTTCTCATTAATCCCTTGCGGATGAATTCAGATTAGTCCCTTGAGAGTCACTCCGTACGACTTGTGCATTTCCCTCAAGCAATCCACGATAGCGAACTTCCGGAGGACGGAAAATACGTCAGCAGAATTTCGCACAGAAATATTCACCGTGCCAACTGGGAGTAAGTAGCGGTACTACGAGTACAGTACTGTTAGTTGCATATAGTTAAGGAGATTTATACTAAATAAATGCCTACTGCGATTTTGGAATGTAACATCCGGTTAAACCGGAAAAGTATTTTTGAGTCTGGTTAGGTTAAAAAATGTATTTTTGTGCTAAATATTTTGTATCCTAATTTAAAATTTTTATCTTGAAAAATAAAGACGAAAGGTGTCGTGGACTCTCGTTATATTATATATTATATTATAATTAAGAAGTACGAAGTCAGCCATTAATAATAATGTATACCAGTTCGATAGCGCAGTGGGTTAGAGCACTAAATGACAAACTAAGCTGGTTTACTGTCCGCCGACTCCGGGTTCAAATCCCAGTTCGACCCTGGCAGATCGAGGGGAGCGGTTGTGTGTGCGCATTTTTTCAACTGTATAACCCCTGCCACGGCCGTCTCTAGAGTCGGCCGTGCCCCTGCCCGTACAGCTTCGGCTTTGGATTTGGGGGTTGTCCAATTTATGTGGTGTGGTGTGTTATGGCAGCGTAATGATATAAAATCATTTAAAACACTAATTTATTTTAAATAATAATTTGTTTATTTATTATTTATTAAGATCAACAATCACCGTATTCAATCGATTGCATATTTATCTAATGCTACAGGTAATGCAAATACCAAGTAATATGAATAACAATGCTGTTGATTAAATTCATTGACACGTGGCAATTTTATAATAATAATTGTGGTGCGTGCATTTATATTTACATATCCTATTAGTAGATAAATTGCCGTGCATATTAAAATCTTTTAAGTATATTATTTATTAATTTATAAAATCAATATAGATTCATATTAAAATCACATATCATCCTTCTTAATGATTCTACAAAAATCAACTGCCTTGCCCAAAAAAGAGAAAAAAATTATTGAACGACCTAAAGATACCCTAGTGCATAATATATCTTCAGGAGCCCTAATTTGTTTTATATAATTTTTAACTGACGTGTGGTAAAATGTGCCTGATTTAACCTTTTACACACATGATCAAGGTGCTATTACCATTTTAATTAAAATAGATAGATAGATAGATAGATAGATAGATTTATTTACCAATCATAAATACAAAATTTGTACATTTGGCACGTCAAACATGTTAAAAAATAGAGTAAAACTGAAATGATACAATATTAAAATCAAAAAAAAATTTTTTTGGTCTTTTCATTAAAAGAATAAATATAAAACATTACAATGTTAACATTTAACAAACAAACAAACATTTAAAACAGTATTGTATGTAAAAGGTACAATATGGTCCTAAAATATGTTACACCAAAATAAATATAAAAACGCACTGGTAGATAAACTAAAATGAAATGAACTAGTTAGTAGTTTTAAATGAATGAATGATTTGACCAAAATTTGCATACATAGTATTTACATATGGCAAGTCAAAAAATTACAGACAATACATATACACACATATAAATATATATGGGACATCACAGTATAGTATAATATATTTAATTTTAATAATTACAAAATATATCTTACTAATGTGTATAAATAAAATTATTGTGTATATAAATAAAAACAAACAGAAATCATATGAAATTTAATTACTTAAATATTCATTTACAGAATAGTAAACATTGTTTATTAAAAAATCCTTAACTTCCCTCTTAAATCTATTTACATTATTTATAGTTTTTATTTGATTCGGTAATTTATTGAATATTGTAATAAAACTATAGAGGGGAGAATGTTTGAAAAAGGAAGTTTTGTGATTTGGGATACTCAGGGTATTATTACCATGTCTAGTATTGTGAGAGTGGTTACTATTTAATTTCTCAAAGTTACTTTTATTTTTATAGACATGCATGATACATTTTAGAATAAATATGGACGGAACAGTCAATATTTTTTTGTCTTTAAACACCCTTCGACAGGTCTCCAATGGCTGTAGCGAAAAGATTAATCTAATTAATCTTTTCTGCGCAACAAACACTCTAGGAAGATCATTACCTACTCCCCAAGAAACAATATTATTCGATATGTGACTGTAGGCCAGCGCATAGTAGACATTTAAGACTCCTTCAGTGTTTAAACAAGATTTCAATTGCATTATAGCATAATATGCAGAATTTAGTTTTGCACAAACATGTTCAATATGCTTATCCCAGTTTAATCGATTATCCAACCACATACCTAGGAATTTTGTATTCTGTGAGAGAACTAAATTATTTTCTACTTTAAAGGAGTCTGATAGAGGGGATCTAACATGGAAATTAATATATACAGTCTTGTCCTCATTTAAAATCAAATGATTGCGTTGACACCAAGCCTCTAGTTCATCACAGGTAAGCACTATATATGCTGACAGTACTTCTGGAGTTGTTGCAGATAAAGTAATTGTGGTATCGTCAGCAAACATTGTAACGATACCATTTGATATATGTTGAGGTAAATCATTTACGTATAACATAAATAAGAGTGGTCCCAAAACAGAACTCTGCGGTACACCCATTTCAACATTTCGTGATTCAGATACTTCATCATTATATCTTACTAGCATTTTTCTGTCGGACATGTATGACATAATCCATTTTAGTAAGTTCCCACGAATACCCATAGCACACAACTTGATTTCCATAAACCTGATATCGACAGTGTCAAAAGCTCGAGAGAGATCAAACATGAGAGATATCACAAATTTTTTCTGGTCTAATTCATTATAGATAAAATTTAGTAAATGGTAGGACGCTGTCTCCACCGACCTATTTTCTCTAAACCCATGCTGGAAGGGAGTAATTAAGTTTTTCTTATTTAAGAAATTTATAATAATATTGTATACTAATTTTTCCATCAATTTTGATAGTGCACTTAGGAGCGAGATTTGTCTGTAATTTTCAATATCACGTGGGTTATTTTTTTTGTATACCGGTACTACACTTGCTATTTTAAGGATATTTGGAAATATACCAGCCGCCAAAGATTTATTAACAATGTCTGCCATAGGGGCACTAATCTTGTCTTTTACAGATTTTAATAAGTCAACACTTATCTCATCTAGTCCAGTGCTTTTTTTGTTTTTTAAATTTTTTATTTCGTTTTTAACATCTTGTTCATCAATGTAAGTAACAAAGAGAGATTCAGGTTGATTTGTCATCGTAGTACATGGTAAAGACAGATTTTCACCAAAGTGGTTTCTTAGTTTCATTCTAGTTGCCGTACTGAAATGTTCTACAAATGTATTAACAATTTGTTTAGTGTCTGCTATTTGTACATCATTTACAACTAATTCTATTTTGTCTCTTTTATTTCTAGTCTTACCAATATTTTTATTTACTATTAACCATGTTTCACGAGACTTATTACAGCTAGATTTAATTTTACTAGTGTAATAGTTAGATTTGACTATTTTAATGTTTTTTTTATACATTTTTTTCTTTAGTTGATAATTTGTTGCATATACTTTATCTTTTATATTATTTTTTAACCATTTCAATGTTTTCAGTTCATTTCTTTCATAAGCAAGTTCCTTATTAAACCAAGGATTTACTTTTTTTTTATTTTTTATCTCTTTCCTAACTTTTGGGCAACTAACTTCCAAGCACCATACTAGACTATCAACAAATTCCTTAAATAAATCATTAACATCATTTGTACTATTAATGAAAGACCAATCAATCTTGTTGACATGGTAAATAAATTCTTTTATATTCTCATCAGACTTTATTCTGCTTGTGATACTTGTTTTATTATTTTTTGTTTGTCCGCACTCGGATTCAATTAAGTTTATATCAATAATCTGGGCAAAATGGTCAGCTACACAAGGATCAACCACTCTACAGTGATACATATTAACGGGTAAATTAGTGGTTACGTAATCAATAGAACTGGCACTGGTTACGCCATTGCAATTTGTATAAATTCTTGTTGGTTCATTTGTTGTAATTTTTAGTTTGAAGGAGTCCAAAATGTCGGACAGCGTTTTTTGGTCAAATGACTCGTTATTGAGATCTACATTAAAGTCTCCACATAGTATAACATTGTGAGGTTTCTTAAGTACTGTTTTCAAAGCTTTATTTATGATTTTGAAAAATATATCAATATCTCCAGAAGGAGGTCTATATGCACAGATTATTGTAATACCATTATATAAGACACTGCACAATTCAATATGACACTCGACAGACATGTTTCCAATATTTGTTAATTTTTTAATGCCCACCAGGTTAATTTTACTAAAAATTGCTGTACCACCGTGGCTTTTTTTTGTTCTAGAATAATGGGCAGACACATTAAAGTCCATCAGATGTAAATATTCAATGTTAATGTTCTGTAACCAGTGTTCGGTGATACATAGAATATCTAAGTTTTCTAATTGAGCAAATGTATTAACTTCATCTATTTTGTTCAGTAAACTTTGAACGTTAATATTGCAAATTTTAATTTTATTTACTTTTACAGAATACTCTCTATTTGAGACAGGTTGGGATATAAAAAATTGTTAGACTCCATTCGGGATAGGTTAACAGTGGGGATTGAATCTGAGGTATTTAAAATTTCAGCAGTCAATGTATTATTTGTATCCAGTAGAATACTGGATTTCAAGCTATTTACAATATCCTGATCAGTTGTGTCCAGTAAACTGACAGATTCTAGATTATTCTCCTGATTAGTTTTATTTAGCATAACATCAGAATCTAACTTAGCTGGTATTGCCTGATCATTATCTATATTTATATATATTAGATTTTTATTATTATGTTTATTGGTGACTATTCTAATTATTTGCTCTGAGATTTCTTTTTTGTTTAACAGTTTTTGGTCATCGTTTACTTTTAATAGATTGATTGAACCAGGTACATAATTATAAAGTTTTGTTACAAACTCACCTAGCTTTACATTAAATTTGTGTATGTATTTATTCAACCTATTGTTTTTTCCAAATGGTACAGTCACAATTGAAATGTTAAGATTTGTACATTGCCTAATTTTCTTGCAAATGCTTCTAAAAAGCGGATATTTATTTTTAGCAGAGAAATTATTTGATCCGCCCATTATAACCACATGGTCTTGAGCTGAATATGAACGAGTTAGTAGTTCGAGATTATCAATAAGTTGTTCCAAAGTAGCCCCTGGTTTAATGATAGTTTCTACTTGATAATTTTTCCCATCAAGTTTCTTCATCACAATCCTATTTAAATTTCTTCCGGCCTCATCACACAATATTAGTAGCCTTTTATGACAATAAGGTTCCTTCAGAGTTACCTCTTTATTTATGCTTTTCGTAGTTGCATTAGGGGTCATAGACAACATTTTAACTCTCTTATAGTTATTATTAGAGTTATTTTGGATGTTAAGATTATCTTTATCCTGTTTAAGCTTATTCAATTCATTCATGATTTTGGTATTCTGTAGTTTCAAGTCTTCTGTACATTTTTTAATAATGCCATTTCTTTTTCTCAGCTCATTTATTTCCTTCTTATATTCAACTAAATTATTAATCTCTTTTGAAAGTTCCTCTTCAATTTCAGATTTTTTTAAGCTTATTTGGTCCACTTTTGATCTTAGGTTATTAATGATTAATTTTTGTTCTTCTATTTCTATGACATAATTATGCTCTACTTCATAGACATCATTTTCAAAGTTTTTTCGAGTCTCTTTTTATTTTTAATATATAAGCATCTTTTTCTATATTCTCGGTCTTCAACTTATTAATCTCACTATGTAATTGTTCAATAACCTCCTGGTCAGTATTTGATTTTTCAGCACAAACCTTAGAGCAATATATTTTGTGCTTGTCTATTACAACTAAACCTTTCTTTCTTTCACAGCAACTTTTATGAAAGATATTGTTGCACGTAATACAACAGTAATTGCCAAGTTCTTTGGAACAGCATTTAAATTTAATGTCATTGTTTCTTAGTCCAGACCTGTTCATTTTTATAATTTACAGGTAAAAAGTATAGATATCCAGTCACTAAATAAAAAACCACAACAGGAATGTTTATGTTACTAACAGAGGGTTTTTTGTTGTAGCTTTGCTTACAAAAAGAATAAGAGAAAACACAACTATAATAGATATAATTGCTAAGAGTTTGTTTATAACAACTTGCCTCCGCACTTTACTTCACTGTAAGGATAACATGAAATATTAGCTTTCAAATGATACCACACTCTACAATCACTTTTACTTAAAACAAGCCAAAATTAGTCAGTTTTGCAGAAGCACACACAAGCCATCTATATACTCAAAATATATATATATATATATATATAAATATATATATATATATATATATATATATATATATATATATATATATATATATATATATATATATATATATATATATATATATATATATATATATACTTGGAATGTGAAATGCATATAAAAAAACACAACAAAATCTGTTGGAAGACTTCTAGGATAATGATTTTAAAAAGTGGTATGGTTTTCTTTTAATATAAGGATATATTACGTTGAAGCTGGATAACTATCGGGCGTCACATAAAATTAGGCAGATCGTTAATGAATAACATAAGTAATAGTGACCCTAAATCAGAGCCCCGTGGGACACCAAAATATCCGCATGTTATTAATAAGTTAACTGTGAGAACTCACTAATTAATGTTGGAAAACTGGTAAACGTAAAAGGTGAGCAAATGGAGATAAAAACATTACAGTGACAAAGTTGCCTTGTAGAAAATCAAAGTTAGCACCCATAAACGTAAATATTTTCAGCCGACAAAACAGTGAACGAAATAGACTGAATACTGAACAATTAGATAACGAACGTAACGAACGAGAACGAATATAATAATAGCCGAAGACTTTTACGCACTTCTGATAAAAACATAGGACTTTCAGAGATAAATAAATATGGAACTGAAATTATATAAAGCTTTCAGTATGGTTTACCCAAGGACACGACTAATGCCGGTTTCAGTTCAAAGATTTTTTTTTACATAAATTATAAAAATCTCTTTTGAACATCTTTAATGGAAATTCTTATTTCCTTTAAGGAATTTTTGACAAAAGTTTCGAGTGCATAATTAAGTGCAGACAAATTTGCTCTACATTTGAAGTTTTCGATTTTATATTCGTTTAAGCACTAATACGAGAATTTTCACATAATATGACAGCAAAAGATGATGAATGAGAATATTATAATTAGGTCTACATGGAAGTTTCTCAAAATCCATGAACCAAAATTAATATTAAAGTCACGCATATATGTATATGGGTCAATCTCAAAATAAACCACCCCTTGCATGTAATCAACTTTAAATTTGCCTAAGTCTCATAATTTGTAATTTAATAAAAATCCAATGTAACTGTTAAATGAGCTATTGAATTCTGAGTTAAACTCCGATAATATTATATTTTTATATTATTTTCATTTTGTTGCAAAAAGGTATCTGTAGTAAAAATACCTAAGAAATGCAATGTAATGATGTTGATCTTCAATCTTGACCGCCTTACATTTAAATATAATTTAAATCAGATTTATACTCACAACAAATTTTCATATACACCTGAGTATTTAGTTTTACTCCAAATAGGCAAAATTGGGAAATTATTTCTCTTTCACTAACTTTTTCAGATATTTTTAAATGTAATGACTTTTGTTTACTGTGTTACTTCCACTATGTTACCTGTAAGATAATTTTAAAAATGTCGAATAGATGGCGAGACGGTTACAGAATATGCAAGAAACTGTTGTGTTTCAAACTACGTGTTGCTTTTGCTTTTTAGGTTAGTTTTGTTTAACCGACGCAACAGATAAGTTTGTTAGTGCAAAATTGTAAAAATTCTTTGTCCTCTGTGTTACTTATAAATTAAGGTATGTAAATTGTGATGTATATCATGTATATTGTGTTTGAAATACTAATGAGGTAAATAAAGATAACACATATCTTCAAGTTTGCTTAATTCATCATTTCAATTGTAAACAAGCATTTTGAGGTTATTTTGTCCACTACGTTACTGGTCCACTTTGTTACTTTTACAAAGTAACGCAGGGATTCAAAGTAACGCGGTGGACTAAAAAGTAGAGTTAAGCGTAATAAACATAACAAATAAAATACTTTATTTTAGTGTAGGCCATGTAAAATGCCTTGACAGCTGCGGAAAAAACAGCGGCGTTACAGAGAGAGAATAAGGGAAAATGCAAATAAAGCAGAAGAAAGTAAAAGAAAAGCAAGGGAGCGATACCATGAAAAGAAAAAATGCTTAATAAATGACATGACAGAGAGAGAAAAAAGACGAACAAGAAAAAGTGGCGTATATATAAAAAGCAGCAGAGATTTGAGAAGAAAACTTTAATTCGTGCACTTGAAAATACTCCACCACCTTCGCCGGCATTAGAAAATAGAATGATGAATCAAAATGAAACAAACTCAACTCGAGGGTGCAAAAGACTTCGTCGAGATAGGTCAAAGTTATATATGGAAACTAAAAGACTGAAAGCTAGAAATGAACAGTTAGAACAAAGCGTTAACAGGTATAGAGTAAGATTATCTAGAGTAAAAAAGCAGTCCAAAATAAACTCATCTACAGAAAACTTGTCTCCATTTTCTAAAACTGAAGCTATAATAGTGCAATGTTTGCCAGGACTTAAGGAAAGTCCAGGGCTACAAAATGTTAAAAGACAAATATCAAACTTTAACTCATGTTCTTTCCAATTAGTATAATACCATCAAGGATCGAAGCAAGAAAGACACTTTGAATGCGGTGTTACAAAATAAAATAATAAAAAAATATCGTTTGCTTAAGGACATTCGTATAGATGAATTTGGCATCAAGACCACAATAAGAAGGCACACCAAATTAGGTTCTAAACTTGCCAAAACTGTTGAAAAAATCAGTAGGTTCTTCAGTAGAGAAGAAAGAATAAAGTGCAGAAAAGATATTTGCTGGACACCATGAAAAACCTACATAAAACATTCCTCAATGAAGGGGGTAATTGCTCGTACTGTACATTTGTAAGATATCGACCATTTTATATCGTGTCACCTACAATAGGAGGTCGAGATACATGTCTTTGTAAACTACATAGCAACATAAATTTCAAATTTAATTCTCTTAAGCATCACCGAGTACTCATGGTTCCTGACATGACACAATTAATTAAGATAACAGTCTGCAATACATCCTCAAAAAAAATGCATGTATAATGACTGTCCTTCTTGCAAAGGAAAACAATTAAATTTCTTATCTGTTTCCGAAGAATCTGATATAGAATGGAGTGAATGGGTAAGAAAGGAAGAAGCATATCAAAAAGAAGTCAAGCAGGTTACCGTCACTAAAATAGTAAAAAACAAAATAAGGGCTCTTGTAGCGGAACTGAAGAGGAAATTTCTGGAAGAACTAACTGCATTTAAAAAACATGTTTACAATATAAAACAACAATATCAAGCATACAGACATTGCCTAGACAATCTTGAGCAAAATGAGGCAGCATTACACATAGACTTTAGTGAAAATTATAATTGTAAATTGGCAGAAATTCAGAGACACCACTTTGGTGCCTCGAGGAACCAGATAACACTACACACCGGAGTTCTTTACTATGGTAACAAAAGAAACGCACCCATTTCATTCTTTGAACATAATCCATCTGCAATCTGGGCTCATCTCAAGCCCATTATGAATATGATTAGAGAATCGAATAATCAGGTTGATACTCTTCATATATTTTCAGATGGTCCTTTCACTCAATACAGGCAGAAACAAAATTTCTACCTTTTTAATAACAAAATATTCGAGTATGGTTTTAAACTCGGAACTTGGTCCTTCTTCGAGGCCGGACATGGAAAGGGAGCGGCTGATGGAATTGGGGGCGTAATAAAGCGAACGGCGGATAGAATTGTGGCCACAGGACAAGACATAACTGATGCTTTAGAATTTGTTGATAAAGTGCAAAACCAAACATCAGTTAAGCTCATACTGATTTCGTCTGAGGAAATTGCTAATATCCGAAGGACACTTCCAACAAATATAAATGTGATGAAGGGCACCAATTAATAGCAGAAAATATTGGCTGTTTAACCTACCGCAATCTAAGTTGTTACTGTCAAAATAAGGTTATTAAAGGGTTGTGTGACTGCTTTGATAAAAAAACGTATGTTCCTCTAAAGAAACAATCTGCTAAACTAACTTCCACGGTTTTAACGAAGAAACAATCGTCAAAAGAATCAATTCCTCATTATTTAAAAAAACGACAAGCCATAAAAGATCATATGCCCAAATCTATTTCCACTGGAACATTTTTACTTACCCAAATTTCGGGTGGCAAAAATAATGGAAGGCAATACAAATATGTTGGAGTAGCACAAAGTGAAGTGGACGACGATGATGGAGAGCTAAAAATAATGTTTTTGAAAGCAATTGACAACAGTGCGAAAAAATTTCGAATTGATGAAGAGGATATTTCATACGTTACAGTGGAGCAAGTCGTGACAGTTCTTAAACATCCCGTTTTAAAAACCCAAGGCGATCGAGTTTATTATCAATTCGACACTGCAGTTGCTATTTTTGAAAAATGAATAGTTTTGTTTTTCTATTGAAAGTTTATTTATAATTTTAGAGCTGTTTCAGAATTCTATACTTTGTTTTTACTTATTATTCAATAAAATTATTCTGCTAGAATGTTTTCATTTGATGTAAGTAACTAGATTGTCCTCTGTGTTACCCTTCGTCCCCTACGTTACCACACTAGTATCTCCACTTCTCTTGAATTACAAAAAAATATATATTTTTAATTGTTATTAAGATTTGACTTAGTGGGCTGACTTAAAAGAGTTGACCGATTTAAAAATTCACCTACAAGTTGTAAAGAAGTTGTACGAATGTGGCGATCCCAGCTGCATGCCTCATGCGATAAAAAACCTGACTGACATGCATGAATACAAGATTTATTCCATTCCAAAACAAATATTAGCGTTCGAGTTTAGTTCACCAATTGGCGAATGGAATGGACACGTTCAATTCTCTATATGTACCAAGATTGATCAAGATGTAAAACTGCGACGCAAACTGCCAGCGAGCAAGATATATTTCAAAAGAAGAGTACCCAATAAACATTTCGAGTTATAATTTGGTCGTGTGACCAAATTACAACTTGAAATGTTTATTGGAGTCAAGATGCAAGCAGCGAGGTAAGCAGCGAGTGTCGGTTCACTCGATTTATGCAGGTATATAGTGGAACATCGATGTTAGCTTCAAACACAAGAGGTTTGGTATATTTTTGAGCTTTTTGTTTGTTCGTCTGCAGTAGTAAATATGAGTTCAGACACTGAGGACGAGGTTTTAGTTGACATCGTAGCACAACGATTATTACTGGTAATGTCTAGAGAGTGTTCAGTACATCCGGTTAACCAAATTAGAAGAAAATTAGGACAGTATCACACTCTTTTTCAAGAACTGAAAAAACACCCTGATCGATATTTTCAGTATGTTATAATGGACTATGCAATTTTTGATTATATATTGGCCAACATTGCACCTCATTTAGAGAAAAAAATGGACAAATTTTAATTAGCAGCAGGTCCAGAAGAAAGATTAGTCGTTACCTTGAGGTAAATATAAAATTAAACACTTTTATTATTTATTTATTTATTTTTACTACTTTCGTTCTTCTATTTTTTAAGATTTAAATGAAAAACAACAAACTTTATTAATAAAATAAAAAATACGAAAAAGGATACAAACAGAAGAGAAAAATAATTTCAATGTGCATATTTGCTTGCAAACCCAAAAAACAAATTAAAACACATTTCATAAAAAAATGCTTCAGTCAAAATCATATAATTATGTAAACCTATAAATTTGCGTACTCTTCAGTATTATACTCGCAGTTTTGAAAGTACCTTTGCGGCTTTGGGTAAGCGTACTTTTGCACTAAACTCTGCACTTCGTTTCTGAATTGTAAAATAGCATTGTCTTTTTTTTTTTTTACATGCGGTAAAAGACTCTCAAAAAATAATTTGTGGTCATCATCTGGGGTTTTAGGTACATCAGAGGTTGCAGGTCGTTTTTTGACTAAGTATTCCAATTTTTGCTTTTCAATGTATATCAGAGCGTCGACTTGATTAGCGCGTTTTCAACATCTACTTGGTAATACTGAGCGTGGTTCACAAGAAGATGTAGATGGGGTAGAGGTGAGCATATAGGACGTATCTTCGTCATCAGCATTATTTTGGGTGGCATATTCAGTAGTACTATTATGTATGGCTTCAGGTTCAGCAGATGGTTGCGTACTTACGTTTCTTTCATCATCATTGCTTTCCTCAGTTTCCTCCAGATTGCTTTCTTTGTGTCGAGGTACAAATTGGTCTTTTAAAAAAAACATATTTTTAAAATAAGGCCATTGCGATTTGGTCATCATATCGCCGGGATCTCCAGATCGAGGTTCAGGAATTAATTAAAAAGAATTAATTGTTCGACATTCATTTTTAACTGGTTCCTTGCACCGTTGAATTATGACTCATTGTTTAGCGCGCTTTGATTCGTTTAAAAGAAATTGCGAATGTAAATCGTGAAGCGGTGTTTTGCTAATACCGATGGACGCAAGCGCTCGGCGCATCTTTACCATGTGCGGCTCCTACTGAATGTACCCATGATACAATTGTATCATGGAATGTACCTAAATAAATCGCGCATCGATGCTTAGCTCGCTGCTTGAATCTTGACTCGGCGCTCCACTATGTTTGTACCACGTTTCTTTCATCATTGCTTTCCTCAGTTTCCTCCAGATTGTTTTCTTTGTGTCGAGGTACAAATTGGTCTTTAAAAAAAAAAACAAATTTTTAAAATAAGGCCATTGCGATTTGGTCATCATATCGCTGGGATCTCCAGATCGAGGTTCAGGAATTAATTAAAAAGAATTAATTGTTCGACATTCATTTTTTAACTGGTTCCTTGCACCGTTGAATTATGACTGATTGTTTAGCGCGCTTTGATTCGTTTAAAAGAAATCGCGAATGTAAATCGTGAAGCGATGCTTTGCTAATACCGATGGACGCAAGCGCGCGGCGCATCTTTATGTGCGTCTCCTACTGAATGTACCTAAATAAATCGCGCATCGATGCTTAGCTCGCTGCTTGCATCTTGACTCGGCGCTCCATTATGTTTGTACCTTAACTCATAGTCACGATGACTATTCTGCGCCGAGCTCAGCTCTGTTAGTTTGGGTATATAAAACAAATACAACATTATGGGCCCAACATTCTGGCCGGTTGCTCCAGTATTTTTTATTTTTTGTAAGACGTCACTACAATTTTTCATTTTATTATTATTTTTTTTTTGTAAAATTGACGTAAAAAGACGCATGCAAAGACAATTTTTCCTTCTTACCTTTGAAAGATTTACAAAATTGTTTTAAATGCGATATCACTTTATTTTCAGTAAAATTTTCAAAATGAGTAAATAGCTAAAAAATAAGCTAAAAATTACTATTGGCCTTAAATAGTTTTTTAAGAAATTCACAATCTTCGTGTAAATTGATATACAGGGTGGGCAAAAGTCACTGAATAATGACCCTAGTAATTTTGTAAATATTTATGTATATCGCTCTATGTTTTCTAAAGTAAACTGTACATTTGATATTAGTACATTTTACGTTCATCTTGTATATACAGGGTGAGGCAATAGTGCGTCGGACCTCGATATCTCGAGTTCTACGATAGCTAGAAATTTTTTAAAAAATTGCAAGTAAACTAGATAAAAAAGTCTATAACTAGAAATTATTTTCAAACATACAGGGCGAGCCAAGATGAAATTACTGGACCAAGTGCCTTTTTTTTAAATAGAATGCTATGTATATCAATACATTTTTTGAAGTCTCTTTCTGGGCTCTATTCATTTCTTTATTATTATTGGCTATCTCCCAACCACTTGGATGTAATGAATTTTTTTGTTGAAATAATGCCATCTGCAGATGGAAAAATTTCTTAATTGAATACTAATTTTTGGCCATCCTGTACATTTTTAGGAAATAAAAATGATTCAAAAACATTAATTAGATGTCTCGTAACTGGTATTCACATAAGTTTTTCTTAAAACCCATAATTGTGACTGTGGTGATTTTTTTAATATCCATCTGCAGATGTCATTATTTCAACAAAAAAATTCATTACATCAAAGTGGTTGGGAGAGAGCCAATAATAATATAGGAATAAATAGAGCCTAGAAAGAGGCTTCAAAAAATGTACTGATATACATAGCATTCCATTTAAAAAATAAGGCACTTGGTCCTGTAATTTCGTCTTGACTCGCCCTGTATATTCAAAAATAATTTCAAGTTATAGACTTTTTTTATCTAGTTTACTTGCAATTTTTTTAAAAATTTCTAGCTATCGTAGAACTCGAGATATCGAGGTCCGACGCACTATTGCCCCACCCTGTATATTAAATAATGCGAGTTTGACTTGGTAATAATTTTAAAAATGTGTGAATGTGGATATATCAGACAAAATAGAACTAACAAATCATACATTTGACGTTTATGGAGAACTTTTAAGCTGTACAAAATAACCAAAGGAATATGATACATCAAGTTAACAACTCGTATATGTTCATATCGCAATTGTTGTTCTAAAAATAGACTGAGAATATCGTAAACATCTATTTACATAACTTGCATACTAATAGAATATTTCGTCAAACATATATTTCCTATTTACTTTAGTTTGAAAATGTCGCAAGAAAAAGTAAATAAATAGTTTTATCTGCTTATAGGTACTTAAAATTGAATACCTCAGTAGAAGGTGCTGTATTTCACTTACGTTGATCATGCATAATTGCATATAACATGGCTAGACATTCAAATAAAATGATCGAATCGAAGTCGGCTGGTATAGAGACCTGAAAATGTGGCTGAAGACAGAATCAGAGAAACGAGAAACGATTTTTTTACAGTGGACCAGTTGAGTAATGCTCTTGAAGTGAAAATCCTTATACTTTTTGTAATACCTTCACATTTGACAAGATGATAGAAAATAAATAATCGAAGATACCCTACTTCAGATTTGACGAAAATATGAATTTAAGGGGGGCGAAACACCCTAGAAACTAATTAAAATTAATATAACTTTGGTCATACAACTTGTAACACCTACAGATTAGACAAGGTGATAAAAAATAAATATTCCAACGTACCCTATTTCAGATTTGGCGGAAATCAGAATATAAGGGGTGAAACACCCCGGAAACTATTTAAAATTAATATAACTTTTGTCATACAACTTGTAACACCTACAGATTAAACAAGATGATAAAAAATAAATATTCCGACATACCGTAGGGTATCTTGGAATATTTAATTTTCTATTATCTTGTTAAATGGGAAAGTGTTACAGATTATACGACAAAAGTTATAAATTTCTAAACGGTTTTCGGGGTGTTTCACCCCTTAAATTCTAATTTCTGTAAAATCTGAAACAGGGTATGTTGACATATTTATTTTCTACCATACTGTCGATTCTGAAAGTGTTATAAGTTGTATGACAAAAGTTATATAAATTTTAAATAGTTTCTGGGGTGTTTCACCCCCTTATATTCTGAATTTCGTCAAATCTGAAATAGGGCATGTTGGAATATATATTTTTTATCATCTTGTCCAATATGTAGGTGTTACAAGTTGTATGAAAAAAGTTATTAATTTTAAATCGTTTCTGGGGTGTTTCACCTCTTATATTCTAAATTCCGTCAAATCTGAAATAGGACATGTTGGATTATTTATTTTTTATCATCCTGTCTAATATGTACGTGTTACAAGTTGTATGACAAAAGTTGTATTAATTTAGGTAGTTTCTGGGGTGTTTCACCTCCTTATATTCTGATTTCTGTCAAATCCGAAATAAGGCATGTTTGAACAAAAGTTATATTAATGTAGGTAGTTTCTGGGGTGTTTCATCCCTTTTATTCTGATTTCCGTCAAATCCGAACTAAGGCATGTTGGAATATTTATTTTTTATCATCTTGTCTAATCTGTAGGTGTTACAAGTTGTACGACAAAAGTTATATTAATTTTAAATAGTTTCTGGGGTGTTTCACCCCCTTATATTCTGAATTCCCTCAAATCTGAAATGGGGCAAGTTGGAATATTTATTTTTATAATCTTATCTAATCTGTAGGTGTTACAAGTTGTATGACAAAAGTTATATTAATTTTAATTAGTTTCTAGGGCGTTTAACCCCTTTAAATTCATCAGCCGTTGTGCTAATTGTAATCTGTTTTTTAATAAGTCGAAAGGGGTTTCGTTTTTTCTCTAAAATTATCCATATTTTTGAGTAAAACTGATTTGAACTTTATGCGGAAATCGTTTTTTATGAATATTTTCGCAAAATAGAAAAAAGTAATGACAATAACATAATTTAGTTACATTATATTTTTATTTCTAATTTTAGAGAAAAACGCAAAAACCTTTTTTGTGTAAAAGAAACTTCAATTTTCAAGTTCTGCTCATAAATTATGGAAAAGTGGTAAAAAAAAACTTAGGGCAAAAATTTACCTACCTCACCCCCCAGTTTTGCACGCTCGGAAACTAGGCTCTGTCCGACCCATGTTCATAGGAACTTTTTTCTTATTTTGAAAAATTCTATCACTGGGTGAAGTTTGGCATATGCAATTCGGGATATTCTGTATAAATAGCCACAATGTAGATTAAGATGTCTATTTTTGACATCTAATGCCTTGGATTCATACTGCCCTAGACGTTTTTCAAACTATGTTTAAGATTAGGAAAAAATACAATATATAAATAAATCTACACTTTCAGCAGGTAGGTGGTGATTTGATGTAGTGCTGAATTTACCATATGTTTTAAAAATTTAAAGTATAGCTGAAAGTGAAAAATTCAGATTCAAAATGGTGAATATAAAATGGCGGTTACACAAATATGTATATATTTCATGGATTTCTACAAAAATCCGTCAGTAATAGTTAGGGATGGGTATGTGACGTGATTTTCATTGTGTGACATGATACGATGTGAGCGTGTAACACATACTCACTCTCGCATTACATAATCGATAATACCGATCCTATAGGCACTGACTGAAAATTTTATATTTATTGCGTGTGTGCGTGAGCAAAATTTTGAATGTCGAGAACATGCGTTAGCGCGAGTCAAAAATTACTCACGTGTCCCTCCCTAGTAGTAGTAATATAGTGCCGAAACTGGACCACCTACCAACGTCCTATCCCCATTATCATCAGTGATCCTGGGAGCGTGTACGGGGGACGATTCTAGAATCTAGGATCTAGGTATTAGTATCGGGTTAGCTGGAGGGAGAGCTAAGTGGCATTAACTTTTGCCAGAAGATTGAATCTAAGATAACAGATGGTCATTCTAGGTTCTCTCTGTCAGCCTAGTGCACATGATTCTGGAATTTATAGCCACTAACCCTGCGGGATGTAGGGAGTGGCTGTGGTTAATATGCTGGCGCGATTCCCATGTGAATCAAAGCCAGCGTCGAGAAACCGAAAAAAAAAAAAGTAATAACACCACATATAGTACAACCAACTGTATCCCTAAACTTACGTTGTGCGGGAGGGGGTGCACATTTAGAGAACAGACACACACCCAATATCTATGTATAGTGATAGTAAACTCTCTCTCACAGTTAATTCCACTGCCATGTCCGGAGATTGAACTCGGAACATTTTGGTGCGAGCTAAGTGCGCTTGACTCTCGACCATCTGTCATACCACCAATAAGAAAGATTGTTTTTTCGATGGTAGAAGAGAATATATTTTGCCACAACTAAAGGCAAATTATGATTGGCTTATCCACAATATCTTTACATAGAAGTATAAGAATATGGTATTCTTTCTCCTGCGAAGATAGTAAAATGCATATTATTTAGAATATTGTTAAGAAATCTATATAAATCAAAAATATTAGAATATTGACATTGTTGTAATGAGTTACATTAGTTTATACAACAGAGTGCGTAATTATTGAAAATTTGCAATTGTACGTATAATGTTACATATTACAGTTTAAGTGTTTTAGAAGATATGCAATGGGGATATAAGATCATTTATTATTTTTCTATAAAAATCCTTATTGGATATATGTTAAACATAGTGGATTATTTATATCAAATCTGACATTTTATTATTTGCTTTCATGTATATTGGACAGAAACACATCAGATTTAATGTAACTCTTTAGTTAGAATACCTAATACCATAAAGGTAAAGGTAATGGGATTTTACAAGCATTGAAACGGTGACTACATTGTACCACGCAAAATTAATGATGATCTATGAACAAATGAAGAATGGACACCGAGCGCCGCTCAACTTGAAACAGAAAAACCACGCAAAAATAAAATTTGACTACCTATTTTTAAAATGACGTTGTTTATTTTTTTCCATTAAACCTAGTTTAGGAGAGAAAAGCTCGGGGAGGGAACTTTGTGACACCCTGTACACGATCCTCATAACATGAAGTTATTTTCTTACAATTATGACAATTACTGTCATTTAAAAAATCATACATCATAGAATGCAAATTGAAATTATTAAAATTTATAGTATAATGGCTGCCGCAGGTATATAATTATATTGAAATGTTTATTAATTGAAAATGTGATGTGTAATGGGAAATGTTCTACGTTATTTAATTCAATATGTCATTCATCTTGACTGATATTTAATTTTAAATTTAATTTAAATGAAACTCAATATTCATTAATTATTGCTATTACAAAAATATATAAAAATAGGATTTACATTTGCAATGATTGATTTAATATCATATCGTAATTGAGTCAATTAATAACATAAAATATTCAGCGTATCTACCCATGTTATTTATTTATTTATTTACTTATTATTATATACTGGGTAGGAATTACAAAATACATTTATCATAAAAAAGAAATGCCTAACTAACAACTAACTAAAAAAAATTGCAGGAATAAAAAGAAAATACAACTTTAATGATAAAACCGTAATTATAAAACATGTAAATTTAATTTCTTTATCGAAGCTATACTGCAGTTAAAAATGTCAATAAGACTTGCGAAAATTATTACATTTACTGCATATTCTAAACAGAGGCGAGTATGTCTGAACATGGGCATGCCCAAGCAACATTCTGACGACGACCCGACGTTGCTGTTCCCAACTAAAAGTCGGTGTGCGACGTACACAAAACGTCGTGCTGACCCATATTTGTACTAATCTGGTCAATAAAATATGGGTCGATTCGACGTAGAGGACCGACTTTAGTCGTTGTGATTACCGACCAAATTTTCACAAAATTTTACGTCGGCTTAAGTTGGTTGTCAGGCTATTACCAACCATATTTAAGATTTGCCCTTAATCTGACCTACAAAAGTCGGGTGTAGGTAGTGAAACTAAGCAATTTTGTATATTATTCTATTTGTCGTACCTATCTATTTATATAAAATGGATAAGGCGTGTTTATCATTGAGTACGTATTATATACAAAATACTTCGAATAAAATTTTAATAAATCTGGTGGGGTAAAAACTGAAACGAAAGAAATTTTATTGATACATATATATAAAGTAGGTCGAAAAATATAGTGAACCCATAAGAATAATGTTTATTTTAAGAACGAAAGTACTATTTTTATTTTTTTACATTCAAAAAATATTTTCTCTTTCCAAAGAAAGCTCAATTGAAATATTGTTTAATTAATTTTACGAGTAAATAAAAACTTTTTTGCTCACTTTATTTGAAAAAAGAGGCAAATTTTGTGTATTTAAAACAATTGTACACATAATCAACATGGCCGCCTATTATTTCCTTCTGTGGAACCAGAATATATGGCGAAGGCGGGAATAAGTGCAATTATTTCTACTAAGAGCGACGTCACGGTTAAATAATTTTACTTGCACCAACTTTTAGTAGACTTTGGTGCAGAAATCTGCACTAACACTAACGTTCATTCCAAACAATCGTGATAATATCGACCGGCTGTTGCAGTTGGTGTATAAATCTGTACTAAATATCTACCAGTACCTGAATTATCGACAATAATTTTGAGGTTATGTTAGACCAAGGCCCAAAAGCCTAACACCAACGTCCAGCCGACGTTGCTAGACGACTACGTCAGTCAGCAACGCCAACGTTGAAATGTTACCCAAAAATTACCTAAATCTATTTAATCAGTTACCAACGTCTAATCAACGTTGGATAATAATCTAAAAACAAACTCAACGTATTAAGTAGATTTTTGACATCAAACCAATGTTGGTAAATGTGCTAGATGTAAATAGTAGGTTTGCGAGGTTCAAGCTACGTTGCTCCGACGTTGTATCATAACTATAAAATTTAAGACGCTACTTGACTATTATTTGTAATAATTCTGACCTTATAATTAGTAAAAAAAGTAGTCGGTAAAATGTTACTTGGGATGAATGTAGCCACCTATCAAGTCGGTTACCAACGTTATACCGAAGTAGGTGTATTACCGAAAAATTAATCGGAGCTACTTAAGTTAGTCATTAACGTCTAACCAACGTTGGTTAATAACTAAAAAAAGACCAAACCTATTAAGCCACTAACCAACGTCTAACCAATGTTGGCAAATGTTCCATAACAAACTTGACCTATTCGGTTAGTCACCAACGTCTACCCAACGTTGGTAGGTTACTCAAAATTTAACCATACCTATTTTAGTCAGTTGTCAACGTCTCATCAACGTTGGATAATGACTTGAAAACATCAAACCCTATTAAGTCGTTTTCCAACGACAAATCAACGTTGGTAAATCGTCCAGACTTAAGCAGTAGGTTTGTGAAGTCGACGCAATATTTGGTTCGACGTCGTATTATAACTACAAAATTTAAGTTATTACTCGACTACTATTTGTAATAATTCTGACATCGGAATTAGTGAAAAAGTAGTCGGTAGTTGGTAAAATGTTGCTATGGTGGGCAGATAAAATATAATGTTTTGTCTAGATGTCGATCAGGGAACATGAAAATTAAGCATATGTAAAATTTCACTACAGTTAGTTAAACCATGAATTAATTTATAAAGAAATACAAGTTCAGGCGTATTTCTGCGAGCGTCAAGAGAAGTTACTGAAAATCTGTTAAGGAGATTGTCATGTGGGTAACCTATAGCTGGATAGACTCCATCCTTTTTAAAACACATATTTAAGGAAATGCTTTTGAATTCTCTCCAGGTTATTAATATGAATATTATAATATGGAGACCAAATAACGAAAGCATATTCAAGTCTAAATCTAATATTAGAATCATAGTGAAGTTTAATCGTGCCATTGTTATTAAAATCATGAGAGCATCTTATTATGAAGCCCAAAATTTTGAAACAGTCATTTGTCTTATTATATATGTGACTATTAAAACTAAGCTTTGTGGCAAATGTAACACCAAGGTCACGAACTGAATTATATCTGGGTAAAGTAGAGTTATCTATTGAATAATTAAAAATTATGTTATTTTTTTTATAGACTACGTCACACAATTACATTTGCTAATATTTAACAGTAAGTTGGTAGCAACACACAATGTGTGTATCTTACTAAGCGCCGCTCGCAGAATTATGCACTCATTTTCTGCTAATCGTTTTGTACAATTTTAGGTCATCTGCGTATAGAAGGCAGGGAACGTCAATATCAGCAACTATATCATTAATGAACAGATTGAAAAATAGTGGACCTAATACAGAGCTTTGAGGCACTCCTGATGTTGTTGTGAATTTAGCTGATTGATGACCATAACATTCTGCAAACAGTGCTATATTTTTTAAATATGTGCTGAAAAATTGTTGTTTCCCGAAAAAACAAATTATGCGACTTTCATTAGTAAAATGTTATGGTCCAGCTTATTGAAGGCTTTCGAAAAATCGGTGCAAATAACATCGACCTGTGTATTGGCAACAAAAGCAGTAGTTATATATTAAGTAAGATGAAGCAGATTAGTTGTGGCACTTGTAAAGCCGTGCTGAAATTCCGGGATCTGATTTTTTACGTGATTAATATTGGTTCGTTAAGTAAAATTTCAAATACCTTAGAAAGATTGTGGATAATTGTAATTTTTCTGTAGTTTTGTATATCCTGCTTATCGCCTTTTTTAAAAATAGGAATAATTTGGGCCTGCTTTAATATGTTCGGAAAAGTATGAAGTCTCAATGAGAGATTGAAATGAATGGTTAAAGGCTTATCAAGAACACAAGCACAGTCACGAAAAAGAAAAACAGAAATTTTATCAGGTCCCATAGTATTATTAACCTTGGCTTTTTAAGGGCTTTGATGACATCATTTTCAGAAAATTCATTCTGATTTAGAATATCGGACGTTGAGTCAGCTGTCATCTCTTGATCAGAACTTGGCATAGAGTAAGAATTTCGAAAAAATTGAGAGAAAGCATTGGTGATATCCTGAGTGCTAGTATATTCATCTCCATCGTAGTATATTGTTGATGGAAAATTATTAGAATTTTTATATTTTTTACAAACTGCCAACATTTTTTTGGGTCGCTTTTAATATCACTTCCAATATTTTGACAATATAACTTATAATTATCGGGAATTTCAGATTTTATATACCATCTTAAAAATATATGTTTTAATTTTATACATGTAATAATACTTGTATTATACCATGGAGGATATTTTCTATTACTTGTTATGTTGCTGTCAGGTATTATATAGTTGTTAAACATGTAACATGAAGAGGTTATTAATAAAAATATGTTTGTTAAAATATAAAATAAATACACCTGTAATTCTTGAATATTGTAAATAAAAAACAGTTGTTGCTTCGTGGTCGATCGGTAAGACTTGCCTCTCACCTCGGAGTCGCGGGTTCGATTGCCGGTCGAGGAGCTGGGGTTTTTCTAAAGCAGGAATTAATCCTAGCATACTCGAATACTGGGTGTGTGTGTCTGTTGTTTCAATATAAGTAGTTCTATCCCGCACAAGGCACCTCGAGGTATCTTAAAGGATACCCCCTGTATCATTAAACATATCTCAAGTGGTGCTAAATTTAATTTAACACTAAGAGTGTAATAAATAGCATCCTACAAGTATACGGTGATCCTTTGCCTGGACAGTGGCACATTATTCCTAGAGGACTCGGGTTAAAAACCGGTCCGAACCAATTCGATGGAGTATAATGGATAAGCGGAACTGCTCATGTCACCATTTTTCGAAAGGGATGTAAGATTGTGAGTTGTATGTATCTGCGATATGAGCACATTAAAAACCCTTGCTCTACGATACAGTGGAGGATCCGGCAAAATATCTATGTTGCTAAACATTTCTTTTAAATCTGCATGTAATTTAGTCGACTTTTTACAAAAATATTGTTCTTCTTATTCTATTAAAATGAATGCCCCTTTATCTTTGAGAGCGGCTATTCCAGTTACTAAACTGTTTTGCATAAAGTCTGAATTAAAAAATTCTCTGTAATCTAATAGATGTGGCTGAGGAATGCAAACTTCAAAAGGTATAAATATTTCAGTAATTTCAAGCATTCTCTATGCGAGAATTACGAGATTCAGAAACAGGCATTTATCGAATTGTGAGATGTAATTGTAGAATATAACTTTCATCTAAGTATAGCAGTATAGCCGCGAGTAATTTTAAGTAGACAAACTGGCTACAGAATCTGTTAGAGTGGTTTCTTGTGAACACCTGTGCCTGGTCTATTATTTCATTTACCAGATTAAATGTCCTCCGGCGGAATATTACTTGCAATTTATTATTGCATTGATTATTTACCTCGGTCGATTTGTTCCCATGAATTTAAATAAATACTGTGTTATTATCGTATTTTGCAAGTTTGATTATTTGCCGTAGCTATAAAATGGTTTATACTATTATATTCTGCAGGTGATTTTCACTATCAATTAAATGTGATTTATTCAAATGGACGTTGGAAGTAATGATGCTAATACACATAATTTTCTTACCGGTACGTTTTCGATATTACTGGTATTACACACCATACATATTTCTACAAAGCAATAAACATTTTTCATTCTATAAATAAATACCAGACAAAAGAAATGATAATTTAACAATGCAGTTGAGAATATTGAAAAAACATTGACATGGATCAATCACTCCCTAGTTCAGAGAAAAAATACTCTGAAGCCAGTTTTATTACGTGATAATAATTTGTTTAGGTACACGTAACATGGAAGGAATTTGATATCTCTTTCATGTGTAACATTTTTTTGTTGTTTTAGAATAAATGTTGAGTGAAGCAATGCTTTAGGGCCAATATTTCCTGGATGTTAATAATATCGATGCGGAGTATCGATGTTACGTTGATATTTTTATTTGTTGGTGAATCCTTCGCTTTTTTTACCAGTGACAAGATCGTAGTAGTTACTTTTACTTTTATACCATAATAAAACACAATGTCTTTTTATTGAGCCATGAACTGATGAGTAGGGCTGTCAAAAATGTTCCGTGGGACAGTGACGTACGCGAAATTAACTAATATGAGAAACAATAAACTGTTACAATTTATAACAATGTATGTAATACTTACCCTCTTAACTAGCTTGATGAACTTGCGATGTTGCAGCATCAGGTATGTTTCTATGGTTGTCTCCATGAGTGATGTTCGCTTTGGTGAAAATGTATTCTTATATTTTGAAAACGACCGTTCGACATCTACTGATGTAATACACGCATACGTAAAATAGTATTTGAACGCACTTAACGGATCTGGGGCTGCACCATCACATATTTGTCTTAATTTGGTAAAACCGGTGTCTTTATTTAACACACGCGAACTTTTCTTTAACGCGCTCATTTGTTGCGTCACCTATATCGTGCAGCAGTAGATTTACTTCGTCCACTATTTGCAGTGACTCCGCTAACAACACCGAACTGTCTTCTAATTTTTTTATGCTTTCGTGTAATGGTTTATAGTTCTTCGCAATATTTTTTAAAACTGTTTCAACGGAAATACCTTCGAAGTTTGTCTGACTTTCCTTAATAGCTGCAGCCTCATCTGGATTGAATTGTAGTATCACATAAAAAAAAATGTTAACGTTTTCTTAACCGCCTCTTAAGTCACCAAAGTAACTCCCAGAAAATCCCATAATTTTGTGTTGAGTAAAGAGAGACGAGGCCCCACGGTTTATTTTGAAGTCCGAACCACATCCAGGGCATCGACAGTTGCCGCTTCCATCTTAATCTGAAACAAATTACAAATCTACATCTAAGTTAGTGACGATGCCCATGCTCAGTCCTCTTTCATCAAATAATATCTATACATATAAACAGTTTCTTTATTTTTCTGAAAATCAACTGTTTGTACATGTACTTTTATTGCACCAAACCTCTGAATTGTTGCATCGTATGCGAATAAATAATAATAATAATAAATAATTACTACGTACTTAAATTGGAGAAAGTAAGAATCTCGACGCGAAATCTTGTTGATAAGTTTAATATTCACAGGAAATGCAAGTAATGCTGTTATTTTGAGAGGCAAAACTATTTACTCAAATGTCCACTTCTGGTTGTTTTATTTGGAATCGAGGTTTATTTAATTATTTGTTGAATATTTTGCTTGATTGACGTATAAAAAAAAAACAATGATTATATTATCAAGGGTTATATCCCGAGTGCATCAAGTTTAATCGGTTAAACTGTGTACGTCACAGAATTTTAAACATTTTGCTTAGCAAATGACTTGAGTGTATAATAATTTGAAAAAACCCCGAGACCGTAGGTCGAGGGATTTTATCTAAAATTATACACGAAAGCATTTGCTCAAAAGCAAAATTTTAAAAATTGTGACGTACACAGTTTGTGATTAAAATAAAATTGATGCACTAGGGATATGTAAAGATTATTTCTAGAATAGAAATCGTTATAGACATAAAATGCACAGTTTTTATTTTATTAATTTTTATTTTTTTCATAATTATAAAGTACAAATTACATTGACAATTTGTTTTTTTTTTTAATAAAGAGACAATTCAAATTAATTTTTTTTCGTTGCGTTAGTACAATTGATAAAAGAATTACATTTTTGATATACAATTTGAGCTTGTTTTTCTTCATTAATGTTTTGAGAATAGTAGTATGTTCTGAGGTTGCCTTAGAAATGCTTGCTTCATTTTGTATTTCATTTGGATTAGGTACATCTTAATTTATCACATTTAAATGATGTAGGGCATCTATTTGCAAATGCGGTTTTATAGAATTTGCACTTTCATGACCGGCTATTTTGATAAGTTCTTGCTCCTGTGTTCCATTCTTTATTAAGTTACTGACAGCTGTGGCTCGATTAGAACGAATAGTTATTTTTACAGTTGTATCTAATCCGAATTTTGCGGCTGATTCCTTTGTCCATTTAGACAGTTCATTTCTTCCAATCGATGAATTTTTGTATCAACAGAAATTTTCGTATTTATTTCAGTACCTATTGCATGTCAGAAATAAACAATGTTGTAATATTGGAACCCCTCTTGGATAATAGTTGTTTATATAGCCTTACAGGACATAGATCGGCATTAATTTCATGAGGCGTTAACCATTTAATATCGGCGCATTTCTTGTCACCTCCTTGTGTAGGTCTTACTGATCACAGGGTTATATTCTAATCGGCAAAATGGCACAAAAAACTTAGTTAATCAGTCGCAAATAAAAAGTGAGGCGTTTTTTACCTGTTGTCTGTTCTCTGTTATCAATTTCTTCTTTAAAGTGATTTGTTACGCAATTTGTGGCTTCTCCGCCTCCAAGCGAGCTCAACTGCGATAATATGGAAAAGTTTTTTGCAGTTTTCAGGAATGTTTTCATTCCAAAACATTATAAATTTTTTATGATCTTCTGAATCTAACGCAACTGAAGGGGCTTTTCTTTTCGTGATATTTTTCTGTAAATATCTTCTTTTAGCATTACGAGCATTCCTAGCGAACTTAAATTGATTATCCTTAAATGGATCGAAAATGACGTATTTTTAAAAAAATATATTTCCTGAAGCATTTTTTGCAGTTATGTTCCACACGAGGGGTAGGACACTTCCGAAAATGTGTACACCTATTTATAAATACAAATGTATTTATGGTATTTAATTGTATTTAATTGTATTTAATTGTATTTAACTGTAATAATGACCTATTTAGGTATTTATGAATGTATTTATTTGTATTTATTTTTAATTAATAGGTACATTATAAATAATTACACAAAACTAGGACAAATTTAGAAAACCCGCTAGGACGCCACAAAAAAAGAGAATATATCCTCGGAAACCCGGACGACTGGTCACCCTACCCTGTACATATATCAATTACTTTAAAAATAAATGTTAAAAGTATTCAAAATGAGAATTTAAATATTTAGAAACATAGTATTTCATTTAAAAAAATATGAACTTCGGTTATGCCCTGTATATCTAGTCAAAAAGTATTTAAAAATACAATAACAGATTCGTAATCTATGAGAAAAGTAAAACCCCTCCTTGAAAACATTACAGTAATAACAATGAACAAAAGAAGGGGTGGTATAGAGCTGTAGAGTATACCCAAAATCGATGTCTCGTGTTTTCTAATCGGGAAAGAAGGCATTTAACTAAAAAACTATGCATGTATTTGTTAGACATTAACCTAAGGAACAATTGAAGTTAATAACCGAGATAATAACTATAATCTAGCAACACTCGACGCGACGTCTTGACACTATAATGAAAATATTTTTTCCAGCTAATATCCTGTTTTGAGTATGGTACTGGAAAGTTTATTTTTTTCTGATTCAAATATATCAATATTATTATTATTCTATTTTGAAACATTTACAAAAATATATAAAAAAAGTTAATTAAAATTTAACTCCAAATTTTATATAAGCAAAATATACGTATAAGTAATATTAAATCACGGAAAACTGAAGATCTCGCTGAAAACTGACAATTGTAGCTTATGTTAATGGTTAACAGATATATAAATTGTTGTTAACTGCCGTCTTTGATTAAAACTTCTGAAGCTTTGGGACACCTTGTACAGTAGTACAGTAGCCCAAGCAAAACAATGCACAAGAGATAATACCGAGATCTGAGAATTAATGTACAAAATATTGCATTATTAATTTGCGCTACTGTACATAACATTTTGATACCTTATTGAAAACAAAGAAAACGAAGAACAAGAAAACGTAATTTTTAAAAAAGACTATCTTCAACCCACAAATTTCACCTTAACGCATTTGTTTATATTAAAATTTTTTTTAAGGAGTTTAAATTTCTATTTCAATATACTTAGTTAGTATGGTCACCGTGCACTTAGACAATCAACTGTAAAACACCCAGTAAAATATTAAATTGTTTGCAATTATGAAATGCAAGTGCAAATTTCATCTGCTGTTTAATAAAATTATATTTGTTTTAATTACTAATCTTACATAACTGAATAACTGAAAATATCCAACACAAAAAAAATCTTTCCCAGGAAAACAAAGAGAGCTTCTATCTTAAAGTAATAATTTCCAGTTTTATTTGTGATATATACATCTAATATGTATGACTCATGGTCGAGAGGCAAGGACACTTGACTCTCACCCAAAAGTCCCGGGTTCGAATCCCGACCGTGGCACTGGGATTTTTCTGTGAGAGAGATTAATCGTAGTATACTCGGATATTGGATGTATGTCCGTTGTCTCTAAATGTGTAGCCCCCTCTGGCACAACGTCAGTTTAGAGATACAGGGGGGTTGTATTATCTGTGGTGTTTATTATTGGTGTTTATTAATAATAATAAACATTGTCAGCTTACCTTTATTTTATAACAGGTCACTGGAAATTTATTTTCCAGTGACAACACCACTAAAACGCGACTGTTACCTATAATTGCCGGCAGTATAATGAAATGCATACGTGAACATGTCTTGACAGAATTTATTAAGTATTTATGTTGGTATTTAAATCTATTTAAATGTATTTAAATCTATTTAAATGTATTTAAATCTATTTAAATGTATTTAATCTATTTAAAAGTATTTAAATCTATTTAAATGTATTTAAATCTATTTAAATGTATTTATTAAATACTTTTACAAGATTTGTACACCTATTTAAGAAGTGTCCTACCCCTCGGTTCCACATGGTTTATATCACATTTTCTTTTATCTTTACCATCTCTCTGTCTCATGTTGAAAGCCCAGTCTTTAAGTACCAACGCAATATAATCTATGGTTGTAGTGGCTAGAAATTGGTATCCTGTTTCATTACAAAAATCAGTAAATTGGCCCCATATCGATTTGTGCATTTTTGTTGTGTTAATAGAAACGCTTCTTAGGATTCTTTGTTAACTTCGGAAAGTGAAACGTTTCCGAAACGAGTACTTTCTTTATTTACTTCCATTTGACGGTGTAGGTAAGTATAAATGACACTGACAATTCAAACTATCAGAATTGTTAAGTTGGTGAGTATCGCATAGCAACGGCAGGCCAAAGCTTACTTTACATGTCAAAAATAAATGAACGGCTACGTGAAAAATAACCGATTATTTTTGCAAAATAATCACTTATTTAAACAAATCACAAATTTCATGTTTATTGGTTAGATTTATGATGAGGAAAATAATCATATATAAATTCTGTTTCATTTTTCCGCCACAAATTTTTCGTAATTTATAATGCTTAAAATACTTGTTACCCAGGTTGTGATATTTCATTCGGAAATATTTCATGATTCCAAAAGAATTCCAATATTAACACCGCAGCTTTTATAACACGTTAAATCTATGCAGCGGTAAAAGAATAATACGCCTGTAATTTACACACGTACAGTTCGGTTGCTTTTTCAAATATATCTATCAGGGATATACTTTACAAAACAATAATTCAGAATTCCAATTAAAACTACCACAAAAAAAGATGTAGGCATATTAAATCACTTTTTAATTATGTAGGATCTACAACTGGTCAGGTGTATATTTCTTTTTCATTATTAATTAGTACATACATTAAGAACTGGAATTATTATTAGAGAGGCTTTTGTACAAGTAATGTGATTCTAAAAAACATATTTAGAATCCTCACCTATACGAGATACATTAAAGCCAATATCTAAACAACTGAGAATACTGAAATGTATCTTTGATATAAAATTTTATTTAGAATAGTTTCTCTTTCTTCACATTTTAGTCGTATAATTTTCGATATATTTGCAAAGTATGTTCCCAAAAATAGCACAGACATTAACCAGAAAACCGTTAGTTTAAAATGTCAGTTTCAGTATAACATTTGAAAAATGACACGAACAAAAGTTGTAAGAGTTCTCCTCTATATTATTTCTCTAAAAATCCATGGTTTTCTAAAGGTTCGCAAAAAACCAAAAAAAAAAAAACCGTCGTCACTTTTGTTAACCGATTTTTGAAGCGAAATTTACTGAGAATGGACCATTGACTCCTCTGAAAATATGACATTTATTGTCCATATCTTAAATTGTTTCCTAGAGCGAAGGGACCGACAACGAGCGACAGATAGATAGATAAACTACTATAATCGTCAATGGGCAAATCTAGAACATGTTCATGATTAATATTTGATGATGATGATTTACTTTTTAACACGCTTTTATTAGCTTCACTTGTATGTTTGTTTGTTTGTTTGTTTGTAACCGACTCTTTGGACTCGATTTTGACCCACTTTAAACGGACAGATTTAATTGAAACTTTGTACACTTACGAAGAACCGGTAACAATACAATAATTTGATAAGTTTATATCATTATCCTGATCAGGATCGCCAGTCCTTTCCTCACGTATCCTCTGCGTGAAAGCAAGAGGCTTAATATTGTAAGTGTATTCCGTGATTCTCAGTTCGGTCGTTGGCCGAGCGGGCAAGTCTTGGTCGACGCGAAACGACGGACTCCTCGGGCGTGAGTTCAAATCCCAAGGCTGAAATAAAAAAATATTTTCTTTTTTCAGAAGTATCTGTTGGATCGTAATATGTTATAATATCAGCATCAATAAGCAATATAAATATAGTTTAAAAAAACTACAAAACACGCTTTCATAGCACATCAAACTAAAAAGTGAAAAATAAATATAGTTTAAAAAAACTAAAAAACATGCTTTTAAAGCACATCAAACTAAAAAGTGAAAAATAATTATTAATATAAACTGAAAACAATAATGAACGAAAAATACTAGTATTATTGTGAAAAAAGCGTGGGGCGCTTTGTGCCATATTTTTCGTATATCGAGCAACCCACGCTTTTTTCACAATAATACTAGTATTTTTCGTTCATTATTGTTTTCCGTTTATATTAATAATTATTTTTCACTTTTTAGTTTGATGTGCTTTAAAAGCGTGTTTTTTAGTTTTTTTTAACTATATTTTTTCATTTAATGTGGCTTCGTGGTTGAGTGGTTCTCACCGTGAAGTCCCTGGAGCGATCCCCGGTTGAGGAGCTAGAATTTTTTCGAAACCAGAAATTAATCCTAGCATGCTCGGACATTGGATGTGTATCCATTCTCTCTAAATGTGTAGTCCTCTTCCACACAAAGTACTTTGAGGTACCTTCAAGGATTTAGGGGGTTGTATTACCGGTGGTGTTTTAATATCTTTTCGAAAGTAATTGCCACAATCTAAAAAATAATAAAAAAAAACAATCAAAATATAACATTTTCCAAAAAGGAAGTGTAATTCGGTTTTTCGTAATTCATGATTGTATCAGGATTTCAGTTATCCAAAAATTTGAGAGTTAGTTTGAAATTTTCGTTAAATTTTTGGTTTATATGTGATATTGATAATATTAGAATGTGTATGTACATACTTTTTTTATGGAACATTGGGGAGATTTTGCCTCGATAATTTCATGTTTCGAAATTTTGTAATTTACAATGTGGTCGAATAAACCTAAATCAAAAGCCAAAAGTACTGTTTAATTAATTTTTTTTAATAACGTCATTAACAAAAATATTAAAAAACATAACTGTGATAGAAAAATACCTCTATTGTGTCTAGTTATCTCAAAAATTAGTTGTAGGCATTGACGGCTTCGGTGAATTCAGTCAGTAGCATACATGCAAACTTACCTTACAAAAGGGAGATGTCATCGGAGCGGCGCACAATAAATGGCGTACTTTGCTTCACAAAACAGAAGGACATTAAAACCAAAAGTAATGGAAACAAAAATTTATAATAAATATTTAAAGTTCCTATTTTATTTCTAAACATAAATTTTATCTTTTTATATTGTCCATTAAATTACTCGTTGAATAATGTCTTGCAAGGAATTTACCCGTGTTTCTTATAACCCTAAAGAATGAAATCCATTGAAGTCATATCGGGACTATTAAATGGTCAAATCTTCTCCGATCCATTCGGAATAAGTTTGATTTAGAAAATGGGTTACGTATCCCGCAGTGTGCGGTGGAGCATCTTCCTCTTACCAAACAATTTGTCTACATCCATTGTTGTCACGAATGTCATCTGTAAAAGCTAAAATTTCGTTTTCAAGAAAACGTAAGTATCTTCAAATGTCCCTCATAAAATAAGGACGTATAAACTTACTGTTCAAAATACCTCGGTACCGAATTTCTTGTATTTGTTTGAGGTTTTGAGCAGAAGAGTGTTAGCTATTCGCGAAAATCAGACAAATGAATAACTCAGGGAAGTTACAACATTTACCGATAAGCGAAGTGATGACAGAGAATGTATGGATAAAAGTGTCAACTTTGACCAATCGAGGTTTGCGCTACACATGAATTTTGTTGGTATCCAAGGTCAATTACTATTCATTCTTTCTATGACTTCTACGATTCGTTGAAAATGAGCTTTTATCGTCCATACAACTTTTACTTGGAAAATTATTTATCTTCCCGAATTTTTTTCAGTAATGTTCTGCTAAACCCTTCCACCCTTGAAAAATGTCGTTCATTGAGTTTTTGAACTATTTTTACTTTATAATCTCGATACTTGTATTTTTAGGGATACTTTGAATTGAACCATCGAAAACTGTTTTCCTGTGCGTCTCTAAAAGCCTGTTGATTTTATTATCGGTTAGAGTATGGAACAGATGGAGTCTTCTACATAATCGATCAAAGGTATTCTTTTCTATATTTCTTTAATGCTGCAGTGGAAATTTCATTATTTTTTACGTAAATTTCTACCATTTTAAATCGCTGTTGGTCGGTAAAATATTTATACATTTACTTAAAAAATTTCAAAGAAAATTCTAAAGTAATACATACAGGGTGTTCCAAATTTAAACGGACATACTCTAGTGGAAGGTAGAGCACACTCAGCTGAGTTCAAAACACCCCTATACTTACCGTTGAATGTGAACCGTTTTATGGTTTTTGACCAGAAATTTAGTCCGCCATATTTTTGAAATGACTGCACATATTTAGATAAAACTTGGTATGCATGTTATACTCTTTTAGGTTAATAAATAGCTTAAGTAATTTTGGAAAAATTCCAGGACCGACCTCCATTTTTTTAATATGGCTATTAGGGTCGTTAACATCACACCGTATATTATTTTTTGGTAAATGTTAGTAAACTTTTAAAAAACCTATGGACCAGTTTCTGAAATAATGTCATAATATTTGATGGCACGTTTATGGTTATTCTTCAATAAATTTTCAAAAGTATTGAAAGACCAAATTTAACATTCTACAAATAACACAATCCAGTTGCTAACATCATTATTTTATTAATTTTAGCTAAATACCCCGCAGAAGAGGTTGTTATTTGTTTTTTTTTTTTGACATTCAGTGTTTTCCTTCCAAAATAAAGCACATTCCATTTATTTCACGAATAAAAAATAAGTAATAAAACGATGCGATTAACACATGACATTGTTGCATTAAAAATCCCAAATAAGCACATGTCAAATGTGTAATTTTACAAATAAGAATTGCTGTTCGCTCTTAGTATAAGTGATAAAAAACCAGTTATAAAACTAAAAATTTTAAGATGCCGTTTCAATTTAGTAATGCGGATATTATTTTTGTGTATGGCTTTTGCGACGGAAATGGGAGAGCTGCAAAAAAGAGAATATCATAGGCGTTTTCCAAATCGCCGTGTACCATAAAACGTTTTCAGAGGTATACCAATTTAGTGGGGAACATGGACAATTTCCGTCAATGACAAAGCATGAACATGTTCCCAGAGCTTTTCCACAAGAAGAGCAAATATTACAGGTTGTGGAAAATAATCCATCCATAAGTGTTAGAAAAATAAGTAATGAGTTAGCAGTACCTAAGCCAAGAGTATGGCGAACATTAAAGAAGGAAAATTTGTATCCATTTCATGTTGAAACAGTTCAACGTCTAGAAGACGGCGACGACGTTCCCCGCTTAACATTTTGTAGGTGGATTTTGGCTCACAGAAGAACAATATCGGGAGTTCTATTCACAGATGAAGCCCAATTCACACGTAACAGAATTAACAACTGTAGAAATCAGCATGTTTGGGCAAGCGAAATTTAATATTAATGTGTGGTGTGGTATTTACAATAATCATCTAATAGGGCCCCACATTTTTGAAGAAATGCTAACTGGTGAAGTTTATTTAAACTTCCTTAGAGATATCTTGCCAGATTTATTAGAAGGCATCAATACTAGGGGTTTGTGGTTTCAGCACGATGGTGCTGGACCCCTTTTTCTGTACCGGTACGAGATCATCTCAACCAGCATTACACCAACAGATGGATTGGTCGCGAAGGTCCGGTAAACTGGCCACCGAGGTCTCCTGGTCTTACACCTCTGGATTATTTTTTATGGGGTCATCTCAAGTCAGAGGTGTACAATGAAGAGTTCAATACACGAGAACAGCTTCTAGAAAAAATTATTACTGTATGTGATAACATTATAAATAACCCGGAAGTGATTGATAAGTCAGTGAAAAACATATTAAAACATTCTCGAAAATATATTGACGCTGGGGGCATTCATTTTGAAAACCTGTTATAGTTTTAATTATTTGCACAGTTTTTGATTTTCTTTTCAATTATTTAAAGTTCTAAATAAATTTATTTTGTCAAAATAAAATTGCAAACCTTTGTCTTTAATATTTTCAAGTTATTTTCAAAAGGTGTTTAATATATTTTTAAATTGTGCCTGTTAATTCAAGCCTCTTCACTAACATTATTTTTCTTTCATGAAAGAAATGGAATGTGTATTATTTTGGATGAAATTTAAACTAAAAAAAGCTTAGAAACACTAATTGTCAAAACAGAAACAAATAACAACCTCTTCTGCGGGGTATTTAGCTAAAATTAATAAAATAATGATGTTAGCAACTGGATTGTGTTATTTGTAGAATGCCAAATTTGGTCTTCCAATACTTTTGAAAATTTATTGAAGAATAACCATATACGTGCCATCAAATATTATGACATTATTTCATAAACTGGTCCATAGTCTTTTTAAAAGTTTACTAACATTTACCAAAAAATAATATACAGTGTGATGTTAACGACCCTAAGAGCCATATTAAAAAAATGGAGGTCGGTCCTGGAATTTTTCCAAAATTACTTAATCTATTTATTAACCTAAAAGAGTATAATATGTATACCCAATTTTATCTAAATATGTGCAGTCATTTCAAAAATATGGCGGACTAAATTTCTGGTCAAAAACCATAAAACACCCCCGTATCTCAAAAACGGTTCACATTCAACTATAAGTATAGGGGTGTTTTGAACTCAGCTGGGTGTGCTCTACCTTCCACTAGAGTATGTCCGTTTAAATCTGGAACACCCTGTATACCTATTATTGAAATAAATTCTCTACCATAGTATGTAATGTACAAGGTGTTCCATTTGAAAAAATTGAGGATATCTTCACACCTCGCTAATTAAGTATAACGTGACTTCTTTGATAATTGTACAAAAAACTTTGGAGGAGAGCTTAAAAATTTCTGTAAATTTATTTCTACATTAAGAAATAACTCAGTTATATTGATTTGAAATGTGGACACAATAAGTCGATCACACTGTACATAATATAATAAAGCAGCATAAAAAAATTAAAAACTGCAAGTACCAAGTTTTTTATAAAATTACCTACAATGATTTTCGCTGGCAAATTGTATTTGTGGTATTCCTGAAGTGCTCTTATATTAATTTTGAAGTCAGCTAAAACTTCGAAGATTATTATCGCATCCTTGTCTACTTTAAATCATTAACAACTTAATAAGGGCGAATGCTATAGCTGTTAAAGTTCCAGCCGGCTTGAAATAGTGTAAATAATACTGCAGATGAACAAGAATTAATTAATTACCAACGCTGAGATGGTTGGTTATTATTAGCGAAACAGACAGATAGAGGCGTTAAATGTGTGACAACTAGTACTTAAGACAACCAGACTTCCTTTCCTACTTATGCTACAACAGAAATATAATTTATATATTATCATTTTCTAAAAAATTTCACATTATTTGCCTCAATGTTAACTGTTTTAAAGTGAAAGCATGGGTAAAATATTAAAAAAAATTAGGCACTTGTAATTTTCGACCCTTACCGAAAAAAGTTTCGTGAAACTTCTAAATTTGCCTTAAATATTTAAATCTGAAATGTCCTTCAGACTATTCAGACATGGAGAAGTTTATGTTTCAAATGTTCATTCATGAATGTTTCAGATGAAACTTTTAGGAATTTGTTACTATTCTAACGACTAAATCGATATAAAATTTTTGCCTCTTGTGACATGCAGTTCCTCTAAGGCCCCCACCTTGTTGGCAATTTTCTATCTCTCTGCGTTGGTTGTCTCATCCACGCTAAGCCAAATATATTTGCCCTTGAGTTCTAAACGAACATTGTTAATAATATGATCGGCTACCTGGGACAACAAGTTTTTTTCTTAGTGTAGGGGAACTAGGCAGTTGTGTTTTCGCATATTGTCCCCTGCATATTTTTTTATAAATTTCCTGAATACTGGATTGTCTAATTGCTTCTTGGAAATGTTACACCCCACCATAAGCTTTCGTAAGTCCACGTTAAAGTGTCTTTGTTGGTTTCCGCTAATTAATGGTTTGGTATTTTTTCGTCGCCACATGTGGTGTCACACTGGGTTTCTGTTTTAGAACAGTTTAATGTCGCACACTTTACATACCAGCTCCACACCATCAAAAGTCAACTCAGAATAACCCCTGATCCTCTCGCATACTGTTTCAGAAGACGCCGACTTCCTCTCCATTTTATAGTCTACAACGGCACTACACTAGATAGAAAATATCTATATAGTAAATAAAAACACTAACCAGGAAATCTCGTCTACATCGTAAATAAAAACCATCTTTACACTCGCTCCCTGCACATGCAACACAACAACTAAATAATTTGTCAAACTGAATTCATCGACACGGGAGAGTCACAGCTTCCCGCGAATCCGACCAATTGAGATGCACTTGCTCACCTGCTGTTTATAAAGACGCTAATGTACTCAGTATTACTCATATGATGTTCAGATGAAACATTAACTGTGTGTTTTACTTTTTCTTATTATTAAAATTAATATGTTTCTAACACGTACGTATTTTTATTTGACGTGAAAAAGCCTAATGTGTAAAATTCATTCGTTACAGTTTCTTTTTATTGCTATTATCTCGCGCGTAATAGGGTATATAAAATTGGAGGGTTAACCCCGTCTGGCAAGTCATAAGTTTTCTCTTTGTCTAGTCGAATGTTAGGCCTGTGATGTGTGACGTAAGCACGATCACTTGGAGTAGCACTGAGACTTTGTTTATAGGTGGTGTTTGCACTTTTCGAAAGAGTATTGGAAATGACAGGACCAGCGCGTTCTAGATCCATATGAAATGTTCTATTATTTATATAGTATTAAGAATTAGCACTCAAACAATTCATTTGCACTTTTTCTCAAATTTTATATTTTGCCTAGGCTATACACCACGTAACTGTACCCGGTGTATAGTTCCGGTATAGCCAACAAATTTGGAGAAGTGAATACATTCAGTTGGCACCCTCCGAGACATTTCAACCTTTCGCTATTGAGCTTGAATATAAAAATAGAACAGAATAAAACATTTTGCTTCTTTCCTGGTTATTTTCATCTTGTTACTTCAAATTGGTTTCGTCTTATTAGTCACGTTTTGATGCCTAGCATGCATTTAAATTTAAAAGAGTCCAGTTTGTTTTATGCTAAAATAGAGTATTTTTTTTTGCAGCAAATTGATCTCTATTTCATTAGACAATTTTTGCCTTTGAGTTAATTTTATAGAATTAAATATAAATGATCCGCAGTTCACGACAAATTGAATTAAGATTTTTATGCTGTCTCAATTTTCAGTGTAAGAAAAGTACGTCATATCTTATATTTTTTAATTTACTTAATGTAAGGCGAAACTCGCCTTAAAAGATTTTGTCCGATATTTTCTATAAAAATTATATGAGCTTAAGTATACAAATCTTCATTATATAGAATAGAACTTTTAACAAGCTGGCATAAGCTTTTCATAAGAAATATCTAATTCGGTACATTTCTACAGTTAAATAAAATAAATGTAAATTTGCTAATAGAAGAAACACTGATTCGAGAATAAGGGAGTGAATTTTCAATTTTCTTATTTTTTCTCTACCAGAAAGTGTGTGAATTGTATAGCACATAGAGCCATACAGATAATTTTCGTCACGTCATTATGTACTAGAAAAAAACGGGTTATTTTTTGAGTTCAAAAGTGAGCAGAAACTGTTATAACGAACAGAACATTCTCACAGAGGAATCCGAACAGCCGCAAGTTTTTTCTCGCCGAGACTCATTTAATAAACCTTCTTGCGACTCTGTGTTATTAACAGACGTAGAAATTTTGGGCATATGTATATGCGAAACCACGATGGCATTGTTTTTGCAGACGAGGGTCGCCTCGCCATTATTCACGTCCACTAACCGCACTACAGTCAACAGAAACTATGTAATAACAATAAAAGAAAAAAATGTCTTTATTCTCGTTGTATATGCAACAGATCTTAACCGCAGCCGTTTGCAGACTGAACAGAATGATTAGGTAAACAATATAAGGTCGCGGCAGTAGCTGTCGTCATTGTCGAGAAAGTTATTTATTTATTCATTACATTTCCAACAGATAACAAAGAACCCAATTACAGGAAATACCGATACATAATTAAAGAAATACAAATGGTAAAAATACTAGACAAAAAAAATAGTAGGTAATAAAAAAATTCAGAAAAACAATTATATCCAAGAAATATACTAAATATAGAAAAACAAAATATGTCTATATATAAAAGTATGTATGAACATATATACATATATAATTTATACCTGCTTAAAACACTTAAAACACACTAAAAAAAGAAATAAACGCTTGACCATAAACAGTCTAACTATATACACACATGAATATAAATACATCCTATATTATACACAAAACTATACTGCGAGCAATACCTCAGGAAGCTGTCCAGTGTCTATATTCTTACATTCTAACAATATAATAAAATACAATTAGTGCAATTAATAACATGCTTAATATTATCCACAAATCTCACAAATTGATGAAATTTTGTTAGCATTAGTGCACATAAAATGTTTTACACATTATATTAGTACGAATTGGATTAGAATAAAAAATCAAAGTTGAGCGTGATTCAGTTCATAAAACATAAAAATTAAGAAGCATATTAAGTAATGAAGATGAATCAATATTACTGTGTATAAGATTGTAAAGAAATTTTATAAATATTATGAAACGCCTTATAGAGAAGGAACACCATATCTATCTAAAAGAATTGAATTACCCCTATTAGTATAAGCATGATCTTCTTTAAAGGTTAAGAACTTTAAAAACCTTCTTTGTACATATTCTATGTTACAAATAAGATTTTAGTACAGCGGGTAATAAATAAGGCCTCCATATTCTAGTTTCGATGTGACAAAAGCAACATATAATATTTTGAGACTAAACACATTACTAAAGTGTTTACAATTCCGTAAAATGAGGCCTAGTGTTTTAAAAGCATTAGACACTACATGTTCTCTATGTAACTTAAAATTTAACTTTGTGTCAAATCATATGCTTAAATTTTTTCATTTCGCATCACCTGACAAGTGGTTCAATATTATATTGAAATTCAGTTATATACTTTCGTCAAGAGTACGAAAAGATTTGGAAATATTTAAACAGAAGTGATTCCTATAACACCAATCATTCGCTATATTTAAATCATTTGAAAAGGCTATACAGTCAGCCACAGATGAAACATTGCTAAAAATGTTTAGATCATCCATCATGTTTAGACAATGTTATTCGAAAGATTATTGATAAATATAAAAAACGGTAAGGGCCCAAGGTTGCAACCCTGTGGCACGCCTGAAGTTGCTTCATACTGATCCGATCGGAAACCTTTATATTCGACAAATTTTTTACGATCGAACAGGTAAGAATTAAATAATTTAACTAGCTGGTTCGAAAGTTTGTAAGTTCCAACTTTGTTAAAAGTAAAAATAAATCTATTTGATCAAAAGCTTCACTTATATCCATATAAGTAGCATCAACTTGGCCTTGCGCTTCTAAGACTTCAGAAACATATTGAGTAAAATAACAAAGATTGATGACAGGGATCTTTGCCGCATAAAACCGTGCTGATTAAGAGATATAATTGTTTTCACATATGTGTATGTATATGTTATATATGCGTCCTTCCCCACATATATAATTTTCGACAAACGACGACCTCTTATCAGTGCGGGTTTTACATGCAAAAAGTTTAATGTGTAAGTAAATAAAAACTGTCAGAAAGTACCATTTATTTTATTATTATATCGCGCGTTTTTCATAATATAATATTAGCCTATCCTCTAGTCACTAGGATGTCGCCTAGAATTCCTATTAGATATTATAAAACAAATTAGGTATCCTTGGTAAAAGTTTTATTCAAAGATGCAATGAAATGGAAATATAAAAGGACAAACAATTTTTGTTAATTATTATTTTTTAACTTTTACAATAAACTTATCACAGATAAATATGTTATAAAACATAAAACACATCTTTTTAAACCATTACTTTCTCGGCTATTTGCCAAACACTGAAATTTGGATTATAAAGAAAATAATACTCACATTATGTTCAGTACGACTGACTAAATAATGTTATTTTTAATTATAACTACTCTGGTCAGTAAAACCAAAAATAAATAAAACAATACATCAACCTCTTCAAAACTGTAGAACATTCACGGACACATGTTTCTGCATCTCAGCGTCGTCAGCGTGACTCTTTCAAAGCCTCGAAAGTAACTGGCAAACTTAGTAATCCTAAAGTAATAGATTTTAATGGCGTCAGAAAACAGAATAATTACAATTATATAAAGGAAATTCCCCGCAGAGGAATAAACTTATCGAATTTATACATAATGGCGCGCTATATATATATATATATATATTATAAAATTACATGACTTGTTTCCGTTGTCCTGATTACAAACTTTAACCCTTAATATATTGCTGATTTATGCAAAAAAGTACCCTGCAACATACAGAGTAAGTAATAACGAGTTTCGGATTTCTCTGTGCCACGATAAGGATCAAAGTGTACAGTTACCAGCTGCAGTATTGGCAAACTTTAATGAACACGTCAGCAAACAGACGTCCCTAATGAGGGTAGAAATAGTTTATAGGAAAGTTTAGGATCCAGTAGCAATAAAGTTTTGTGCATAAATATTTGGCATCTACTTGTGTAATAATATATTTCGATTTATTTTTAAATATATGTTACCAGATAATTAGTATGATTTATAAAACGGTGGTATGAGAATTACGAAAAATATATTAATAGGGACAGGAAGTGCAAGAGAAGGCACATACATAGTATGACACAAAATTAATAACTGAATGATATAACATATCGGTTAATAAATTAGAGATAATTGTCATACTAAATAATAATACTGAAGAATAAGACACTGAAGAGGGAATCGTTCAGGTAGAAACACCTGTCAATGAGTTAATGCTTGTTACAAAGGAATTTTGTCATAATGTACGTTAAAAATACGGTAATTTGTTGCCCTATGGAAGCTGGTTCATTAATAAGCGAGAACAACTTACTACTAAGAATCAATGATCACATGACCTACATAGAAAACAAAAACAACTTCTGCAGGAATTTAAAGCGAATCTGCAGAACGTATAAGAACATCAGAACAATAAGTACAGGTAGTAAAATCATCAGCTTAATATTAAACAGAATTAAAAAGCTCATCTCAATCGCTCCATCACCCATATTATGTGTTACAGATGAGGTTTCTCCTAACAATAAAAAAGAAGTCAAAGAACTCCACGATTAGTTGGAACAAGCTGACAATAGCCATGTATTGTGATATTTGCTTTTGTTGTGTTTGACTGCTTGGTCGAAAGGTAAGCGCAATTGCTTATGGGTCAGGGGTCGCAGGTTCGAACCCCGACGATGAATCTTGAATTCGTTTAAAAATAGAAATGATTTTTAGCGTACTTGGATATTGAACATATCTCCATATGGTTTTCCCCACCCGCATAAGTTACTTTATATATACAAGGGACAAACCCTTTACATATAAGTTTAATGCTTTTCCAACTAGCTAACTACTCTTATAATGATTTGATTGAGGGAATTATGGTGTATAAAAGCTGTATAGAAGCTGTGGATTTGCAAATTTGTTGTATAAGGTCTTCCATAACTCATTTTTTTTAGAGCAAAATAGCTGCAATGTTATGTTGTAAAAATATTTTATAACCAAATTATAAAATTGTTTTATAAAAGCTTTTTTTAATTATTGTAATTACTATAAGAACGTTACAACGTACAACTTTCGCTATACAGCAAAATTGCTCTATAAGCATTTTTGCTCTATTACTTGTAAATAGCTCGTAGATGCAGCTATAAAACTTTTATAGAGCAAATATGTGGTTTTTTATAAGATTCATTCTTATCTACCTACCAGTAAAACTTCTGCCGAAGCAATAATGATAAAATAATTTTCGCACCAAAGACACTGTGAATAATAAAACTGTTCTGCAGATAATTTATAAGACAAATTTTGTTACAAAATAGTGTTTTATTTGCTGCTGAAGAAATTTAATAAAACAGTTTTATTAACATTCCTTTGAAGTAAATTTTCCCCCCACTTTTGTACCTATCACAATTTTATTCTGATGTTGGAATAATATGGTACCTATTGTGTAATCTACAAAAGAATATGGAAATATCAGTCAAAAGAAACTATGAACTTTAATGATAACTATTAGTAAATCAAATTTTACTAGTGTTTCCAAGAGTGATGAGAGTATTGTTCCGAATAGAGTCACCGCCAGAGCCATGCGAAATCGCACCGTATTAATTGCGTAATGACCGTAACATGATATACTATTTGTATGTTTAATATAACCCGGGTGGCGTCCTGTTTTGAAGAGCTTAATACCATTGCACGTCAAGACAAAATATTATGGTCATTGGAAATACCCAAATTGTATAAAGTATTTATTTTAAAATGGTTGTTTACCCGCAACTTCGTTCGCGTGGCATTCGGGACAATATATTAAAAGTTTTGTCAGTAAGTACTGCACTATCCAGCTTCCAGCATTGGCATACATGACCTCTTTGCAGACCACATCGGTGCTTCTTTTCTCGGATGAGCTCACTCTGGAGCAGGCCACGTAAAATTAGCCATGCGAGAAGATGCACTCCTCAAGTCAATCCCTGCAAAGTTCAGTGCCTATCCCTGCGACTTGTTAATAGTCATAGCAAAGCAGACCTTGAGGGGGAACCGAAGATTCTTGAATTCGAAGGGGTACTCCGATGCTATAAGCGTTATACATGGTATGAACACGGATTCTCCTCGAACACAACCTGTGAACACTGCGACTTCGATAACATTTATGTGGAGGTCTTCCACTTGAAGCCTGGAACCATTGCAGAGTTTGGGAGGGTTCAGGGTCTGCAGCTACATCACTGGAGCACTCACTTTAAGGAGAAGCTTTTGGATTGGGTGGCCAGGAGGGTTGAGGATGTTGTGGAATTCCAAAGGATAGTGGATTGCGTCATCAATGTACACTACTGAGTCAACCGACTTGTACTCCACTTCTGCCCCTTCAAACGACTTTAATAAAGTATCATTAGTGATGGTCGACTAGTCGTTTTTTGGGGTCAGAATCGCGGTTCAAAGGCGACGGACCCAGATCTTTCGAATTCGGGATACTTTCCAGTTCTTATTTCAAGCAGGTGGTCAGAGAATTGTCCAGCGGAGACGCACATTTTTTAAAAAGAAAATCAAAATAATCAGCATGCAAGCAATGATGTCCCCTCTACTTTCTTTATGCTGTTCCCCTGCACTGAATGTGCGAGTTCGAACGACGCTGCTTTCCTGTATAGTGTGCAAATATGAAAATACGGTATATCCTTATTTATAATAGATTTTGACCATCAGGATTGGAAGCCATCAACTGGCTTTTTGGCCCAGTGATTTTCTTTAATTGAAATACAAAACTCTCACTATCATAAGCATATAATCTCAATATTTGAAAATAGTTATTAAGATAATTTTAGATTTTAATCTTAAGTAAGTTTGAAGACAATGTAAGTTAATGAATAAACAAAACGCGCCAGATTTCAGTCATACATTGTAATTGAAAATTACACGAGGCATTAGATTAAAGAGAAAAGGAATACAAGACAATACCTATAAATGTTTATGATTGTAATTTACTAATACAGCTTTTGCACCGCTATAAAAGCTTTTCATAACTTGTCCATAAAAATAACACAGATAGAAGAGATAAACTGATTTATTGCATTTCATTGAATAACGTATGTTACAATAGACAATCAATTTCGTTGCTATGTCTAATCCAGTAATCAGACACGCAACAAACACTCAATTTAAAATTGATCAGTCCAGGGTTTGACAAATTAGCAGGGCGGTTTTTAAAGTTGTTTAATGTATCCAAATAGTGCTGTAGGTTTTCAAAGTGGACACATATAACGGTGAAATAAATACACTCTTTTTTAAAATATAAACAACTAAAATGCTTCACAATAAAATAACAAATAATATAATAGTACCAGTAGATATTTTTTGAAAAAATGCTTCAATGGGTGTAACAATTTTTATACAGGGCCCGTCAAAAAGGACTGATTAGTTTATTTTTAATCAAATATTAGAGTTGACAACAATTGTCATGTAGCTATTATTTTAAAGAGTAGACTTTGAAGATGTGTATACAATAATTGCATAATTTTTTAACAGTTAACAAAATGATTTAAAAACAAACTAAGTTCCTCTTCTTGATAAAAGTTAAAATATAGAGTGGAATGAAAAATAATATTAACTGCAAATTTTTTGTTAATTATTATTTACTAACTTTTACAAATCTTATCACAGATAAGTATAACATATATCTTTTTAAACAATTATTTTCCCGGCTATTTGCCAAAACGCTGAAACTTGGATTACAAAAAAGATAATATGCACATTATGTTCAGTACAATTGACTCAATAATGTTATTTTTAATTTCAACTATTCTGTTCAGTAAAACCAAAAATAAATAAAACACAAGGTACTCACCAGTTGACACTCACTTTAAAAAACTTTAAAATATCTACCGACACGTGTTTCTGCTTGCCATAGCGTCATCAGGGTAGCCAGCACATTTAAAGAATCCAAAGTAAGGAAACTTGTAAACCCTAATGTGATAAACATTAATGGCTTCAGAGAACAGAATAATTGAAATTATATAGTGGAAATACCCCTTAGGGTCAATGAAATAATTTAAAAACAAATTAAGTTCCTCTTCTTGATAAAAGTTAAAATATAGAGTGGAATGAAAAATAATATTAACTGAAAATTTTTTTGTTAATTATTATTTACTAACTTTTACAAATCTTATCACAGATAAGTATAACATATATCTTTTTAAACAATTATTTTCCCGGCTATTTGCCAAAACGCTGAAATTTGGATTACAAAAAAGATAATATGCACATTATGTTCAGTACAACTGACTCAATAATGTTATTTTTAATTTCAACTATTCTGTTTAGTAAAACCAAAACTAAATAAAACACAAGGTACTCACCAGTTGACACTCACTTTAAAAAACTTTAAAATATCTACCGACACGTGTTTCTTTTTAAAGTTTATTTTAAAGTTTTTTAAAGTGAGTGTCAACTGGTGAGTACCTTGTGTTTTATTTATTTTTGGTTTTACTAAACAGAATAGTTGAAATTAAAAATAACATTATTGAGTCAGTTGTACTGAACATAATGTGCATATTATCTTTTTTTGTAATCCAAGTTTCAGCGTTTTGGCAAATAGCCGGGAAAATAATTGTTTAAAAAGATATATGTTATACTTATCTGTGATAAGATTTGTAAAAGTTAGTAAATAATAATTAACAAAAAATTTTCAGTTAATATTATTTTTCATTCCACTCTGTTAACAAAATGAACACATCATCAATACCACAACATGTTTTTTGTGTTGAACAATTTATCAAAGTTAAATCAATTATTCAAGTGCAAGTATGTAAGTTTAATGCTGCAATACTCCTAAGCGCAACGCGCAATACGATTTCAATTTGGTTAGAAAATTTTGAAAAAACGTATCAGTTTTAAATGGAAAATCAACTGGACGGCCTTGATCTGCGTGCAATCTGCAAAATGAAGAAATAATAAGACATGCAATTCCTCGTAGCACTGAATGATCTGTTGGCAAGCATGCGTCTGCAATAAATTTATTATAACCACGTGTGACAGAATATTTAAAAAATTGAAATCTCATCCTTACAAAATATCAATTGTGCAGAAATTGCCCAAGGAGCATTTAGAATTGTAATTTGGTCATGCCAACGTTGTAATACTTGTCACGACATTGTTGGCGCGATCAAATTACAACTCGAAATGCTATGTGAGCCGATGAAGACAAATAGAATATAACTGAATTTTGCCAGCAATTTTTACGACTCAGAAATGAAAATCTGCACATAGAACAGAACTGTACTTATTTATGACTCATGAGTGACGAAGCATATTTTTCTCTAGGTAAAAACATTAATAAGCAAAATTGGCGATACTGGGCGACCGAAGATCGTAATGAAATTCATCAAAAGCTACATTGTCGGAAAGTGACAGGGTGCAATTTCGTCTTCAAGAATCTGGTCGGACTTTTTTTAGGAGGATGGCTAAGCAGTAACTGTAATGTCTCAAAGGTATTCACAAATGATTCAAACGTTTTTCGTGTAATAAATTGGAAAAGAGGGAGATGAGTATTGGTTCCAGCAAGATAGCACAACCAGCCCCACAACAAGAATATTTGTTTGCAGGTTTTCCGAGAAGAGTTTCCACATCGTCTGATCTCTCACCAGATATCACTATTCCAGATTTTTTTCAGTGAGGCTATTTAAAAAGGAAAGTTTATGTTGCAAAATACTGCTAATTAATGAACTTAAAACAAGCATTGAGCAGAAATTCAAGCTATTTTGCTGGAATAACTTATTAGAGTCATGTCTAACTTCGTCAGCCAATTGTAAGAATGTACATATTGAAAATGGCGGAGGTCACTAGCGGCATAGAGTATTTCATAAATAAATCTCCCGTTCTTACACTTCAACAAACCATTTTGTTAAAATCTGTAACCTATATGAGTATGATAATAAATTTTTATTTAGAAAATAAGATGATTTAGTTTATCACGCAATCATGTTGTAATTTACTGTATTTTCTATTTATTTATGGTATTATACTATAATCTACTTTTATGGATTTAAATATTTAGCGTCATTTATTACAGTTGTCCTTGTTTATTTGCAATATAATTCTCATTCTCAGTGATTTATTCACAGACGATATATGAGTGAGGAGTTTTCACTTGGATAATCATTAATATGAATGCAAACCGCAATTATTTCAATAATCAATCATTGTTTCCTAGGTTAATTTTTTTGTACTTTATTCGGCAAATTGCTTAAATGTTGGGACAAAACTATATAAACGAATATAAACTTGTAAGTGTAAGAAACATAATTTCTACAGATTTAACACGTAAATTGGAATGATATTATCGTTAAATTAATTAAGTTAAATCATTAACAGACCTCATCTCAGATAGTTATTCCAGTTACGGACTTACATACAACTCTCGTACAACTAATAAAATGAAAATAAATATTGTAAATTGCAATAGTACACGACTTTTTTAGGATATAATTAATAACCTTATCTAATGTTGTTTTATTGTATATTGCTTGTTTATAGCAATATACAACACATTTATGTAATCGCATAATTAATTGAAACAGTGAAGAAATAAAAAACTATATTTGATATGTGATTGCCGTCATGCTACAAATATAAGCTGTATTGCTATCTTTTAAATATAGCAGCTCTTAATTACTGAAAAAGTCTATAATAAATTTTCCTTAATTAAACTCATATGAATTACCTAAAACTAAATAACAAAGCATTCAATTAAATGTAGGCTTTTTATGATCGTAAAAGGTCTGGTGTAAATTGAAAACTCCTATAATGTGTTGCAGTTCAAATAAATAAACAAGCAGACATACGTGTAAGACAGTACCCCCTACCACCTACATACATCACAATTGAAGACACGTGTGACCTTATGGCCGTGACGATCAGCAGTTTGTAATTGCATTTTTAAAGATAGAATCTTTGGCGGTTTTTTGTGTTGTGAAAATATGTCCATTGAGATTTATGGATCCAACTATTCATGAAAATTTGGCATACTTACATGGAAATTTTTCAAAAATTCCCTCAGCCATACCCAGTCAGCGCCTATTAACATTATAATTTTGATTAGTTAGCGCAATGAATGTTGTGTACGATCTATGCCAATTTATTTTCCAGTTGTCACTGTGGATCATGTGAAACAAAAATTTCAAACATTTTTGAATAATAATCCGGGTTTTAGTATTATGTATCATATAGTATAGTTTTTCCATTCTCAGTGTAAAAAGTCCATCTGAAGCGCTGCTACCAGGTAATCTCATTACAAAGCCTGCCTGTGATGGAATAATATGGAAACCGTTCGTTAAATTCAAGCAAGACTTCCGTGTTATTCCATCGCAGACAGGCTTTGTAATGAGATTACCTGGTAGCAACGGTTCAGGTGGACTATTTACACTACGATTGGAAAAAGTATACGATCGAGCCAACCTACTACATACACGACTAGCGGTATGCGCAATTTACAGTCGCTTTACAGCAGCTAAAACACAAAACATGTTGAATAGAGTTACGACCTATGACAACCACTGGTATCCGATAGTCGGTCGACGACTCAGCAATGCTAGTTTCAGACCCGTGAAATCGTGTTGTCTCGAATCTCCTCCCAGCAAACGCTCTGACGCAATCGTTAACTTACGTTCGGACTTCGTATTCAGATGGGCAAGTAACTGTGAATACCGCTAGTCGAGTATCTAGTGAGTTGGCTCGATCTGTAGACCTATTTATAGGCAAAGAAGGGGCCTTTTCTAATACTAATGTAAATTGAGAAACTTTCAATATTTTAAATATGCTCCAGTTACGTCTGTAGACGTGGAATAGTTATTTACAAATTATAAATTGATTTTTAATGACTGGTGCTAGAATCTAACACTATATCATTTAGAAATATTATTAATAATATACTTTTATCCACGCTATTAAATAATGTATCCATTATATATGTGTTTACTTAAGAATAATGATATATTTTTCACTGCAGTGAATAATAATAGTTATAGGTTATAGTGCAATAGTGTTTTTGCTAAATGTTCGGCGTCCATCTAATTTTGGACATTACAAAAAATTACCCGCCAAAAGTATAAGATTAATTATTATTGTATATCAATTTTGCACATGAGAATATTGAGATGTTCGCACACGAGCTGATTTTGCCCCTGATATTCGCGAAATGATTACCTGAGTTGCGGTCTCTATAAATCGCACGCTCACATAGCGCCGACAATGTAGATAATATCTACGCAGATCTGCTTGTGCAGATAAAAATAGCTCAGTTTTATCCTAGGGTCCCTTAAGTAAAGAGTCTGGCCATACATCATGCTTCGACCATGATTTTCCATTTGTGCAATGGTTACCAGTCCAAGAAAATGAGGTGAGAAGCTGACAGTTAATTAAATAGTGATGGAAAATATTTTGTAGTTATTTAGAATGAAAAACTGCGCGATCCTTCACCCAAAACGCTGAGAGAACCATAACATATTCGTCAAAATTTTATATGACCAAAGTTGTAGAAAACTAAATTCATCACAAAAAAAATAGTGCGACGGCATATATTTATCTTTTATAATTTAGCGGTGAGCTGCACTCAAAGTTGTGTAATTAGAACCTGTTGCACGCTGGAGCGCGCGCTTATGGTTGTTTAATTCATTATGTACATTTTGTAACTATTGAAACGAGTCCAAAAAATTCATGGATGTTCTTATTCTGGAAAGTTTTCTGCAATGAAAAAAAAATTTCGACAAAAAATTCAAATTTTGACAGCTCCACGAAAAAAAATTTCGCAATTTCATTGGTATTTAGCAGAATTAAAGTTAAGATATCGTGGAGAATATATATCGTAAACCATAAAAATTTTGTGCAAAATGAGGGTCTTTAATAACTAATAAATCTGATCCCTTGATATTTTATTGTAAAAGCTATGGTTTCGCCGTAAAAAATTCATAACTAAATAAAAGTACCATTTTTATCAATCCCTTGCATAGCAAATGTTTAACAATGTTGATTTTATCATAAACTCTGTCAACTTGTTTGAAAATTTGGTAACAAAGAGTATATATAATATACTTTTTCGGATTTTTTTCCATTATAATTTACAATTTCTTTTAAATAAACAATTGTTAAACAATTTGAGAAAAATCGTAATATTTGCAAAAAAAATCCTTATATTTTCCTGAAACCGACTCGTATGAAAAGATTTAAAAAAAAATGTTTTTTTCATCTTTTCATTTGTCCTCGCATTTGTCACTTTTATAACTTAAATGTAAGTATAATTTTTCCGTGTAGATTAATTTTAAACTAACTCATTTGGAACCACATGGTTTTATATTTTTGTTGCGCAAACAAAAAAGCTTTATAAATTTATCTAACTGGGAGCCTAGGCCTAACCTAAGCTTTTATTATATGTACGTAAAAGAACAATATTTAAATGTGCAGTTACTAACCTCACATAAATATGAATTATTTGTAGGATTCCAATTTTCTCTTCATTCTTTGACGGCCCATCCTTTCTTCTCTGAGTATCCCGTGGGAAAACTTTCATTTTAAAATCATTTTGACTGTATAATACCACACACCAACTAATATTATTCTACTAAAACTACTAAATCTATTATTTAGTATCTATTAAAATCTATACTGAACGACTTTTAAACACTGATTGTTAATGTTAATAATATCCCATACCAAACTACTTATTCAAAATAAGCAACAACCCTTCAGTAGAAATTAAAACGCAAAGAAACTAAATGTAAACAAACTGTGAATTCACGAAATATGGACGTCCCGTACCATGTGACCGTCTGAGCCAATGAAAATGATGACATACCTATGGTCAAACTCCTTACTTAAGGGACTCAATTTTATCCTAACGTATGTATGCCTTTATACACAGCTTCCGATATCATGTCTGCGACCAATCAAAATGAAACCCTGTACTTATTAGGTCACATCAGTAATATTTGATTCTTAAGGGGCTCAATTTTATCCTATCGTATGTATGCCTTTATACACAGCTTCTGATATCATGTATGCAACCAATCAAAATGCAAACCTGTAATTATTAGGCCACATCAGTAATATTTGATTCTATATTCCATACAGCATTACCTACCTATAATTACTGTACAGAAATCTACTGAACATATTCGGAATATAATTAAAAACTTTTTTATTTTAAACAGCCTCCACGTGTTACCAGGTTTAGCTTTTTTTATTAAATTAATTAAAATAATTTTTATTACATAATGAAATAAATATGTTAATCCTTAAATGAAATATCCATCGATGCATGGCTAATGGTATTAAATTTGATTCTGGTGTTACATAACTGAGCAAATATTGCGAACACCTGCTTCCATGTGCTGAAAACTAGGAAACTTAATAGAAATAGCCAACAGCATTGCCGGTTGCTGCTAAAGGTTTTACTTCGGCAATAGGGATGTTATAACAGCATAATATCTCTTGGGTCTAGTTTAATAAACATACACATTTATGATGTGAACAATCCCTGTGGAAATGACCTCTTCTGATATAATTTGCTTCAAAGCCAATTTATACTGTGCAAAATAATTATATCATTCAGGATATTAAACGTTTGGCCTACCGCACACTACTAATAACAGCATTAAGTTGGTTACAATTTGTAGAGGAGATTGCGAGTCGAGCGACCGAGACAATCTAATCACGTTTTAATTTTCCCAAGCTCATTTTTAGTAATAAATTAAGTCGACAGGAGAAATATTGAGGATAAAACTGGGACGTAGGAAAAGAAAATTTATCTCTTCAAATGTTGAGATTTAACTAATAATTATTCACCACAAAAAATATTTGCACGAAATCCTAAATAATTGAATTTTTTTTGGTCCGTATTTAAATAAAAACGGTTCTTTAATTTACGGACGTTACAGCCAAATTTATTACTGTTCTTGATTTACTTCCGTCAGCTCTGTATTAAGCGTAGTGTTATAATTGTCAATTAAACATTTGATGGCAGAGGGACACAGGTAGAAATTGTGTTCATATATCTACATAATTATTCAATTATTGTTATGTGTATTAATTCATTTATTTATTACAAAAAAAAAAAAAAAAATTGAGTCCATTTCAGGTTTGAGGGGCCCGGCTAGATGTCTAATAATATCAAGCCAGAAAATCTTGTAAAATATGTAGGTCATCTTTCAACTTTTCCACGCTATTGCCAACTACTTTTCTCAAATAAAATTGTTTTGGCTCTTTTCGACCCGGTCTACTAAGGATGCCAGCAGCATTTCACCCTCTCCATTTACATCGAGGTCTAGCGCGATGTCGAGGTCGATACAACAAATTTGTTTTTCCATCGCTGTAGGAAGGATGGCATCGTGGTAGCTTTTACCTGATTGGTTCAATCATGTCACTTGACATCCTTCGACTCACACTTTATTGTACACTACACAACCAGTACGGACCAATAAAAGCATAAACCTCTGGTATGTCCACTCATCATCGACACCCACCTGAACCGTGACTTCCACCGCGAACAGCGAGGCACCTTCAGCATGTCCGTACCCTAAGAGTCATCCAGACCCATTAATGTATGGTTAGGTGAGAAAAAAAATGACATTAGGAAGGATGCAACTGAGATATCGAAAATTTGCGAACATGCTTGGGAAAATTTACAAAATATACTGGGAGTAAGATGCAGGCATTATTTATTGCATATTGTTTTTTATATAAAAAGATATAATCAATACAACAATAGCAAAGACGTAAACCTAATTAAAGCTGGTACGTTGGGATTGAATTCTCTATCGCAGGTAACAGGTTCAGCGTAAGGGGTACGACACGAGTCCCCACCGCAGGTGTTAGTTGTTTGATGACCATCCATGCGTGTTGGTGATATACCTATTGTAAAATGAAACGCCGGCTGGGAGCTTTGCCGTTTTTGAGCTGGAATTCCAGAATTTGTAAAAGATATATTCAAAGCAAATGTTATATATAAAATATTGCCAGTTACAGATTCCATACTGGATATTTCTGTATGATCCTATTTATATATTGAGTATGTGTAACATTCCGCTGCATATACGTCATTTTGGAAAAAAAATTGCATCTTAGTGGCCACTATCTACGAAGGAAAGATTATGATGTCATGTTCCTCATATAAAAAGACAAATTGAAAATAACATACGATCAAACATCTGATATATAACTATGGCTAACTGTTGATGAAAGTACGGATACAAAAAACAACAAAGTGGGAAATGTTTTAATACGCATTTTAACGCCAAATTAAGTACCGATGCCATATTTAGTTGCAAGTAAAAAAATTACAAAAGAACAGCGTTAAAACAATTCAACATTTAGTAACGCAAGGTTTTGTATACATAAGAATAATATTTTAATGTTAATGACAGACGGGACTGCGTATATGATTAAACCAACTACATAGCTTAAAAAAATCTTGTACTAATTTATTGCCCATAATATATCTACTTCATGCCTTTTACCATGTGACAGAAAATATTCGAGGAAGTTATTAGGATGTCGAAAATTAATACCAAATACAGAAATGGTTGTTTTTAATCGCCACAACGTATTACAAAATTTCACAAATTGTGACCAGGGATTCCTGAACATCTGCAGCCGATATTAACAATATGGGGAAATTGGTGGAAGCGGTTTTTTTATTATAATAAACCTTTCCACGCATTTAAATCTAGTTTTCAAAATCGACCCAAAGGAGTCCAAAGCAATCAAGAAAAGTCAACAATTTGAAAATCCACAAGCAGATTTATGCACTATACAAGAAAGCAACAGCCATATTAGCAATTGCCATTAATCAGTTGCAAGATAGTTCTGCCTCCTTGGCTCAATTGTTTGAAATAGTTGATAACGTAAATATCGCACCACAAAATTTATCGGATACCTTGCAAGTTGTAACGAAATTTAATGTCTTATTAAATAAAAAACCTGATTTTACGCAGCTACGCTACATTAAGCAGTGCCCAAGTGACGGAATTTCTACAAGGAGTACCAGCAGTTTTATGCATAATAATATTCGTGAAATTTTATATTAATATTGTAGTTGGAACGTTGGGAATGTCCCAAAACCATTTGAAATAATATCATACTATCTTTGATTTTAAAAATATTTATAATGAATCAAAACTAAATGCCTACTTCTCAGCAGCTTTATAATTGCAATAATTGAAAATTTATTTCTTAATACTTTTCTGCCACAATTCCTGCAATTTTTCATTCGTATAAAAAAATTCAATAAATCAAATATTACTTCGGTGAGTTTAAGATTACAACCTCCATGTTACTTATATTTAAAATTCTGTACATACATATATAAATATAGTTAATTAAAAATAAACGGTTATGCAATTAAAAAAAATGTGCGAGTTTATTTGCTTGTATTCCAGTAAGTGAATGCAAGACAAGATATAATAAATGAAAAATAAAAATAACACAATGCCAGGAATTTCAAGTATATCAAGTACAGAGACGTATGTTTCTTGTGATCAATTACTCTGCTGGTCTAGATAATTCATAATTTAAGTCATTTTAAATTGCCAGTTCGGTGTCGGCGTTTAAAATCTATTTTAATAAAAAAAGAGTAAAAGATAAGTGATAGTTTCACGGCCACAAAAAGAAATCAAATAGTAAGGGCAGAAGTTTTATGATAAAATTAGTATTTAGCTCAATTAAAAATTAAACATGAAATTTTCATTTATACTTGACAATTTCATTGAATAAGGTTGGTCATACGAGTTTTAAAATAAATTCACAATATTCCTGTTTAACCACATTCATTGATAAAAAAAGTATTAAAGTAGTTGTCTTTAGAAAGTGTTTAAAATTATATTAAAATATTAACATATATATAAGATGCCTTATGCCTTATTTACATAAATGTGCCACAAATACAGAAAATCTGATGTTACATGACTTTTATTAATGATTAAAGTACGATAGTAAATAGTACATTCCAGGTCCGCACCTGCTCGGTAGAGTAGTTGGCTAGAGATAGAAAATGTGACTAAATAATCTCTCCATCGTCCTGCGGGTTAAAATCCGGCCATCGCCACTGGCAATGTCGGTGGAAATGGTTATGTGTTCGCGTTTTTTCATAACCCTGTAATCCTCGCTCGTGCAGCTTCGGTTTTAGATCGGGGGTTGTCTAATTTCTGTGGTGTTTATGTTTATGCTTATGTACATATCGTATCGTACATCCCTACCTTGAAGGGTAGAAGCAGTTGAACATGATGAACTCGAAAGCTTTAGCAGGATTACAATAAGTTGCTAATTTGATGTGATTCTAATATTCTAGCCGCTCAAGGTTGGTTAAGTCTGCGACAGATAAAAGTAAAATTTGATATACCATCATTATTAGGTAAAGTAAAATTAACATGGTTAATTTTTATTTTTGTTTAGTTTTAGTCTTGTCTTTTTTTTAATTTATATTTTGTTGGTTCAATTGAGTAAATCGACTGTAAATTGTGATTTATTCATGAACTGTAAACATAAATTCGTGTTGCTACTCCATAGGCAACTGAACTACTATCAGTCCATACAGCGCTGTCACATTTATAAAATGTCTTAAATTTTAAATATGTTACGCCGTTGAAGGGAAGCTTCAACTTAACTATTGCAGTTGCAGTAGCACTTAGCATAACACCGACCAATTCATAAACGCACATCATCTTCCAGAGGTAGAGGATAAAGATTTTTTGCAGAACGTTTGATGAAGCCTTTGGATGTGATAATTGATGCCACTCTGGAAATTCCATCATTGTCTAGAAATAGTTGCTGGATTCGCCCTAGTAACCATTTATTTGGAGGCCGATTATTATTTTTTATAAGGACGAGCATTCCAATTTTTAGTTCTGGATGTGGCCCTGCCTTCCATTTGTAAGTCTGGTGAAGCTGATATATGCTTTTGAAAATCTTGTCCAAAATTGTTGATGCAGTTTTCAGACATACTGAAGCCCTGACAATCGATTTAGAGCTACTTAATGTAAGTCTGGGGTAGGAACGGATGTGATATGATAACCAGTTAAAAAAATGAGATGGAGTTATGGGCTCGAGATCGTTAGGATTTTCTGACATTGCAAACGAAGGTCGGTAGTATCTTCTATCTGACATAATAAAGTATTAAGTTCATCGTAGGTAAGAACTGCGTCTTTCATTACCCGCTAAAGGTGATATATCATGCTTTTCACGGCAGCTTCCCATAGACCACCAAAGTTTGGGCTATATGGAGGAGTGAAATGCCATGTGATGTTAAATTTGACTGCATAGTCATTAATTAGATTTTGATTTTTGTGAATAAATTGTCCAAATGACCGTAACTCGTTATATGCACCACGAAATGTCGACCCATTGTCGGAATAAACATGAGTGGGAAACCCTCGTGTAATCGTGTGAAACAAGCTAAGAAACATTCCGTGGTCACGTCACAGATTAATTCTAAATTGTTAAAGATGAAAACGTAACATTTTAATAGTTTTGATCCGAGTCCCTTCTTTTAACAAGAAAGGGCCAGCATAATCCCACTACTTGATATGGCGGTGCGGGAGAAAGTTTATGATTTGGGATTGTTCCCATGGGGGCTGTAGCAGGAACTGCCCTAAATTTAAAACACGTAATATAAATTCTAACATAAACCAATCTCTAACCGGCGATTCTGCAATCCCCCAGTACACTCGTCACCTTGAACGCAACCTGAGCGCCTTGAATGGAATGTTGTCACTACAGCTGGATAACTTTGTTATTGTAGATTTTACCAAAATTGTTACAATCGATTTAAAACTTACTAACACCTTGTAATTGTTTATCCGGATCGAAGGACCAAGATATGTTGATGTAATAGTAACTAGCTGGTTTAATTAAGTAAATAGACTTGTCAACTTGGGAAACTGTGATTTATTCATGGACTATAAACATAAACTCGTGTTGCTAGCAATCTGGCAACTGAACTACTCTTAATCCATACGGCGTTGCCACATTTATAAGATGTCTTAAATTTTAAATATGTAATATAGATCACATAAATGAAAACGAAATACAATCTTAATACATTTGGATAGCGGTTTTTGTTTTTTTTTTCTTTAATCTGGAGAGTTGCACACAGATAAAAAAAGAAAATGAGGTGGTACTGTGCTTAAGGTTGTCAACATTACAAAATCACTCACCCGAGGAACAGTTAAAGAAAAGGGTTAGTTTTTGTAAACAGGTAATGAAATATAATTCTTTTAATTATTGATTATATTCTTCAAAAACAAATAAAAATAATAATTCTATTTAATAATAATAGCATAAACAAATAAGTAATTAATAACAATAATGTAAAAAATATACATGAGAAGCATCCATCCAATAGCCATCTTATGAACGGCTTACGAGAGAATATAACACATACATTTTTAAAGTCAAGAGACCCTGTGAGTACCATATTGTTTTCTCTTTTGAAATTTTTGGTATGGCGGCCGGATACGGAGGGGAGGAACTTTTTTTTAATCGAATAGTTACCGATATTTGTCCACATAGGTAGTTAATATATGTACTCCACATACCCCAATTACGCTGGCAGACAAGATTCCAGTCGGTGGGCGGTAACCGGAAATTGAAAAAAAAAAGTTACCGGACCAAACTTAGCGCAAAATGTTTGTTTTGGTGTGTACAGTACTGTACTATAGCAGCAGACATTTCTATCGGTCGGTTCTTGAGCAATTTACTATCAAAATGGCGAAAAATATATCAAAATTTGAAATGTTGATAAAAATAGTTAAAATTAAAAAACATCTGCCCAGCTAGCTTATGGTTGGCAGACAGTTTTGCCAAATTCAACCTCCAAACCACCCCTTACAGAGTTAAATAAGAAAAAAAGTACAGACAGGAAAATTTTTATTCAACCCTTTAAGGGGTGATTTGTGGGGTTAAATTTGGCAAAAATGTCTGCCAGCCAAGGTTAGGGTTTTTTAAAACCTTGTGAACCATAAGCTGGCTGGGCAGATGTTTTTTTAAATTTTAACTATTTTTTATCAACATTTCAAATTTTGATCCATTTTATGGCACATTGCTCAAAAACTGACCGATAGAAATGTCTACCACTACAGTACAGTACTGTACACACCAAAACAGACATTTTGCGCTAGGTTTGGTCTGGCAACTAAAATTTTTTTTTTCAATTTTCGGTTACCGCGCGCCGACTGAAAATGTTGTCTGCCAGCGTAATTGGGGTATGTGGAGTACATATACTAACCATCTGTGCGGACAAATATCGGTATCCATTCGATTAAAAAAAAGTTCCCCCCTTCGTATCCAGCTGCTGCGCCATAGCAAAAATTTCAAAATAGAAAAAAAGTATGGTACTCATATGGCCTCATTAATTACTGACTGGCAGACGGTATACCTAGTATATTACATTGTTACAAAATTTCATTGACCCGAAGAATTTTATTGAAAACCCTTACCCGGAAGAAATGTCGCTAAACCTTAAGTATTCTAATCAGAATGACACTGTTGGCAACCATAGCTGTGCTGTGAATATGTCAATAAAGAAATTTAATTTTGTAGGGATTATTACCATTTTTATTTCTATTATGCTTATTTCACATTAAACATGTTAATAAACCATGCAATGTAATTTATAACATATAGTACAGTTTAAAAAATAGGAGTGACAACAATTTTTTTTTACTTTCAAGATAGATAATATCAAATAACTATTATTTCATAAAAAAGTACAATGGGCACCGCAGAACAATAAAACAACACACATTGCGCAGTGTCTAAGGTTTTCCTTTGTCCCACAGTTTTTTCACTACAAACAGAACTTGCTTAACTAGATTTTAAAAATCTGTACAAGGTAAATTAGATTAAACTATATTATATAAAATTATGGTAGAAACGATAAACCGCAAACTTTATAAATTGGCACGAATAAATCAAAAAGCTTGTTTACATTTCGATATTGGATATTGTTCACAGAAAATATATTAGTTTTATTAACGTTCGTGAACAACAGGATGTACAGCGGTTTTAATTAAATCAGATAAATTATATGATTAATTGATGGAGTTACATTAATAGGTTAAACACTTTGTTACAAATTAATGGGTAATTTGAAAACGAGCCTCATGACCAGAAATATACCTATTATAATATCAAGCATTACAGGGTATATATGATATTGAAAATAAAGACAGAACCATTCTCTATTAGGGCTTGAAACTGTATTGATTTTGTTGAATGAAGAGGTAAATTTGCCTAATGTCACATTGCCTTTTAGTCAATAATAATTTTGAATGGTCTGTTAATAATAAACAGGAAAGTCAAAATTAAATTTTTAAAGGTTTGCCAAACAGTTGTGGCTTGTTTTCTTTGACAAGCTTTACTTGAAAATTACAGTATGATCACAGGTAGTTTTACCATGAAATTTTCAAAATATGGTATTTCTAAAGTTAGTTGGAACACTATAATGATGCCGACAAAGAGATTTAAACGCCCGACAAAGGGATTTATTCATTTAATGGATAAAATCCCTTTGTCGGCGTTTTTATAACTTTCCAACTGACTTTAGAAATACTTATAATAGAAGTTTTAAGATCGGTAGTTCTGAAGTTCCTGGTGCCTCTCACCACAGTTGTATCTTGGCCGAGAGCTAGGATTTTTTCGTAAGCAGCTATCTCGAAAATATTAGAAAAAATTGTATCTTCAGGATACAACCCGTTTAACTGATAACAACATCTTCCTACAGTACAATCAGTATTTACAAAATACACAGCACGATTATGTAAAATCGTCAATGATATGGCTCGAAACATTGATAACTCACATGTTACTCCGCTCGTATTACTGGACTATAGTAAATCTTTTAATGTGGTAAACCACAAACTTCTACTAGCACAGTTTAAATACAGGTAGTCGTACAAAAAATAAAAATTATTTAACTAGTACACAATGCGTTAAATTAAATGATCAAGTGATATCTGAAAGTGTCTCGTAGTGTTCCACATGGCGGTATTATTGGTTATTTCTTGTTTATTGTGTTCACCGCTGATCTCCATCTTGGATGGAAGATGCATTTTTATGCTGCTGATGAACAAGTTTATGGTTCCATTGATCTCGAAGCAGTTAATGTACTAGTATGTATTTAAGTTGTCAAAAATCTTGATATATTATTTGATGAAACCATGATATTTGCAAAACATGTCATTCGTAAATTATTATTATTCTAAATTGAAATATCTTTGGGAATATAAGTATGTCCTAGCTCAGGAAACTAAATGGAATCTTGTAAACGTGTTATCCTCACATTCTTCGATTACGGGTCCTGTATAAAGTTGTAAAGGAGGACATCTAAGGTTGAGTAGACAAATCATGTCATATGAATTAGATGAAAAACGAAAATATCAAGTATATGCATATTTCAAACAAAAAACAAACATATACCTAATCCTATAAAGAAAAACACAAACTATATCCTTAATATCTAAACATTACACAATATGACCACGACCCGCGCAATACTAATGAGGCTAAACATTTCATCATATCTTATAGACAGCGGATAATTCAAACTGCGCAAGCTTAAGTAAATTTTCCTGTCTGTCGATTTGACTCACACGCTGCACACTTTTTGACATTGGAGGACAAATTAATGTAAAAGTAGAACAAAGAATAAAATTTGTCAAAACGCCATTACAGTTATAGCGACTGCAGGAGTACCGATGCCATCATCCTATACCTGATCATGTGAACATGGTTTTATGAAAACACTGTCTGTTATTTAAAATCTAAAAAAATATTAATTTAAATTGATTCACGACAGCAAGTAGATTGTAATGTCTGCTGACTTCTAAATATTGATTCCAATAGAGATTTCTGATGAGTAACTCTTCTACAGTTTTAGCTGAGTGGTAGGCTGTAAATAAATGACTCAAGTTAGTTCAGAATAGTATGTTAATAGTATCGTACTGTATCAGGCCGACCAACAATATTAACAACTTGAGTTCTGTGATAATGATCTTTGAGCATGGTATTTTACTAATAAAACTCTCAGATTTTGGTTTTAACAAACATTTAATATACTTTTTGTTGTTCATATTTAAAACGGAAAACAGCATCATGATCATCAGTCTGGAGTCTGGCGAGTTTTTGCTTCATCTGGTGTTCCACAAGGATCCGTATTGGGTCCTTTATTTTTCATTTATTTATTAATAATATTGCGCTTGACCTAAATTGTCATTGTGTACTATAGCTGGATGATCTCAAACTTTATTTGCGTATTAATGACGAATCAGATTGTTTGCTTTTGCGAAAAGATTTGGATGAAATAAATAGCTGGTGCATGTTAAATTGCCTAATTCATAAGCCTGTTGGATGTAATGCTTTCTCATACACTAGAAAACTGAATCCTCTTTAATATGCTTACTCTATAAAAAGATAAATAAACCTGACTCTTTCAAAGATCTAGGGATAACCTTTAATCGTAAACTTGCGTTCGCTCAGCATATTGATACCATTATTTCTTCAGCTTACAAAACTACGAAATATGGGGGACTTTATAAGACTAATATATAAAAGTGCTATTCAATAATAAGCCAAATTCCATACCCAACCAATATTTTTTGTTGTGTTGGTACTAAAAAAATTTCCTGAGTCAGTTCAAAATTGGCTGATGCCATCCGAAGTAAAGCAACTCGCTACAGACGTGCGCACACCGGTAGATTAAACGTGTTTTGTTTTGTTGTTAGCGCTTCGAGGAAACAACTTTTTGGATTCTGTAGCTGCAAATACTCACTATTATGTTATTCTGGTATTGTATTATTTCATTTTATTAATTTTTGTCGATTTAACCAAGACTTTGTAAAATATCATAATTACAAAAATATTTCATCAAACAACTTTTTGTAGAGGCCTATAAAAAAAGTTTCGCTCATTACTTTTTACCTTGAGTCTTAGCCTTACTCATTGCAGCTATAATATGAAAGATTTAGATATCCCAAATGATCATTTTGTTAAATAGAGCGTTTTGTTCGCAGATAACCATGCATACACTGGTACCACTAATTCTGAGAACACGATGAGTTTTACTAAAAATAAACTATTTTTAGTGTTGAATTTAGTGTCAGTGATTGCGCCACAGATGTTAAAAATGGACCACCGAGGTCACCAGACCTTGGTCCCATTGAACACACGTGCAATGTATTCAGAAGAGCTATACGTAATCATCAAGCTTATCCACAAATGATAAGATATTTGAAAGCTTGAAATTTGTATTTTTTTATTTTGGTTATTTTCTTGTAAATAAAAGTGAAAAATGGATTTATTTGTGTTTAATTAAATGAAAAATGAATGGAAATTTACATGCTGATAAAATGTACTATAGTTTCCAAACAAAAATGCAATATCCTTTCCTTAAATTTCCTGGAGCAAGATAATATTATTTTTATACGTGCATTAACTGCGATTTATTTCATCTGTGCAGTAGCTAGATTACCACTGAAAATACACCGTAGGTACCATTAGCAGAGGTAATTTTGTCGAAAAAAGGCAACACACGTTTTTGAATTTCAGCGTGTTTTAACGACGTAAAGTGTAATGCTGAAATAAGAATTTTAAATTATGCGTATAATAATGAGTATGAACACAGCAGGAAAAAGTAATCCAAAATGACTCCATAATTAAATTAACTGCTTACAGTGCAAATTTAATATACAGGTAACAATAAACATCACAATGTAAAATTACGCAATCATTTTCATTTTCCTTACTGGTTTGCGTAACTAGATAAGCAATTTTCAACCATATTATCTGTGCCTCAAGAAAGGAAGGATGTAGAACTGTAAAAAAATATTACAATTACGTGAGAATAGCAAACGATACGATGCTTCTCCATAATATCTGAAATTTTCCCACCAGGCAATTCTTAAATCGTAATATTATACAGGGTGTAACAAAAAAGCATGTCATAAACTCAATGGCAGATCCTAGTCAACAAATAGTGACGATATGACTTAACTTACCTCTATGCGAAAATGCTTCCAAAAATTTGTATGGGCCTTTAAAGTCGAAAATAAAATAAAAAATAAACAACACAATTACCTAATTAAATAATTTAAAATTTCATAAATTGAACAGACATTTATTCAGGCTTTATTTTATTACTTTAACAAGTGCTCAAAGTGACCTCCGCCTTCATCAATACATTAAACACATCTTTTCAAAAATGAAAATCTGGTTTTATTAAAAATTTGCTGCTTCTGGCGAAAACTATCTGCAGTATTTATAATTCTCTCTCTGAGCTGTTCGCCACTATCAACTGGTGTTGTTTATTTATTTATAAAGTAATTATTTAAAATAAATTGTTTACAATAAGTTCCAAAAAAGTTATTTTGTTAAAATTAAATTGCTTGTTTATTCAGAGGACACTATTTCATTCGATTTAAAAGTCTTATCGCTAAAAATTTGTTCAATTTTGCCTTAGAGTCTTTTAATTCACAATTCCAAAAAGCTAAATGCTTAAAAACTAAAGCACGTAGAAAAAAAAAAGGTAAGAGTAAAAGTAAAAAGTAAAACTTAAAATTAAATTTTATTTTCAAAAAAAATTATGTTTTTGCCATTGGTGTGCCCATAAAAAAATGGGGGGGGTAAATGGGTCACATGACCCCCACTCGTCTCGTCTTTTGAATCGAGATAAACTGATCATAATTACTTAAAATATTGAACTACTACTAGTGCTATATTATACCAAATTTAAAGAAGATATCTTACAAGGACTCCAAAGTTAGAGCAAATTTTTTCATTTTTTATTTTTGACTTTAAAGGCCCATAAAAATATTTGGAAACATTTTCGCATAGAGGTAAGTTAAGTCATATCATCATCTGCCATTGAGTTTATGACACGCTTTTTTTGTTACACCCTGTATAACAACTTTTATTAATGCGACGCACAGTAATCTGTTAATTGTATTTTTTTTTCGTTTGTTACAGTTATTAATAATGTTTAATTGAAAGGAAAAAGTCAGGAAACGTGTTGTAAATTAAATTATTTACCTAAACGAATTAAATAGAATCTTAAAGGTAAGCGCATATATGTACGTATCTGGCGGGTGAATCGGACGAAAACGATTATTTCCATTATTTTAAACAGGACAAGGCACACTGATTAGTTTGCACTAAATTACGATTATTCCTAACCAATTCCTGTTGTGATAATGGTGCATAATCACGCAGATTTCCGAAAAACTCATTAGTACGTATCGCTTAGATGGATTTGATTCTTTCTAAAAAATCCTAAGCGGAATTCCTCTCATGCGATTCCTTCGATTCGAATCAGTGTGCCTTGTGCCGTTTAAAATAATGGAAATAATCCTTTTCGTTCGATTGGTCCATCCAATCCGTCCGCCGTTACGTACAAATGTGTGCTTATTTTAAGCAATACGTACTAATGACGTCATTCGGAAATCCGCGTGAGTATGCGACATGTCACAACAAGAATTGGCATGGAATAATCATAATTTATACTCTGTTTACTTAAAATTTGCAGCGTTAGGCCAGGATAAAGAACAAAATGCGCGCTGATTCTTGATGCAAACGGGAGGCAGATGTACGCAAGTTCCTATAGCAGTTTATTTTCATGTTTATTTTATTTCATAAGCATCGGTCGTTGTCGGAAGTTTCACTCACTTAAGTCCAACCGAACACTGCAAAATTTAAGTGAATAGAATTTAGTACAAACTATACTCTATTACTGACACTATTTTTCTTAGGGTTACCTAGCAGATCACAATGGGTGATGGTTTATTAATAATAATTTTGCATCATCCTGTACTAAATTGACAAATAAGGTGTACAATTCTCCTTTCCTCTTCATATTTATACTATGAACGTAAAACTTTCGTGTTTTCTTGGCTGCTTCCTTTTTTCTTCGTCTTTCAACGCGTATGCAATTGCAAAGAACTTTTCTTTTGAATCGCTCATCTCGTCCACAAACACAAAACTGAGCTTGAACTGTAATAAATAACGCGTGATATGACTGTTAACTCTGTAAATACGTAAAGCAAATTCGAAGTAATATGCGATGTTGGCAAAAATAATACGATTTGTGCGATTCGTACGATACGCTCGATGCGTACAAATATGGGCTTAGGTGTTTCAAAACCTTATGAGCCATGAAATGCGCAAAAGGCGAAGCCTATTTCGCGGTGTAAATATATTTTGAAAACATTGACTCAGATACCTACCATATATTATGCCTCGTTACACAGCCATGTTTCTAAGAAGTTGTGTAACTGAGCTGGGCCGGAGTTATGCCTCTGCACATATGGAGGTCGAAGCTCATAAGGTTTTGAAACACCTCTACCTTTATTTAACCAAAATTACAAAAGTTTTTGGCAGGTCAAGAATCCAATGGTATAAATAGTACAAGTATGGTATAAATACAAACAAAATAAAACAATAAAAATACAGAATATTATAAATTATGAACCATGAACAAATTACAAGGTAATATTGAGTATATTACAAAGTATTGGTCATGTGGTAATATGACAAGTGATTCAGCTCAATCACCAACTAAGCAGGAAGGTAAAAGGATACATTACCTTTAAGAAAAATAAACTTAAAATTGAAATTGACGTACTTGAAACTACTACAATTTAGAGATTTCACGTGACTGGGAATATGTTTATAGAACTGTAGGTACCTATAAAGTATTTTTTATTGATTTTGTGACTCTACGCTGAGGCCACCTAAAATAACTAGCAGATCTGTTACAATAATTATGAAAATTAGTGGCAAATGTGTATTTATTTTTGTGAACGTCTATTAGAGTAACATACACATACAATGAAGGAACAGGCATTATATCTAGTCTTTTGAAAATTGTTTTACAGTGACCTCTTCAGTAAGATTTGCTCATTAACCTGGGTTTTAGTAAGTATTGCCACAAAGATTTTTATAGCCTAACATGGCCCCCCCCCCCCCTAAGGAGAATTGCATAACTAATATGTGAATGAAACATAGACTAGTAACAAGTTACTAAGGTGTTAAAAGACAATAACTTGGAGAATTATGAGCTATTTTTATTTTTTTTCCTCTTTTTTTTTTTTTTGTTTTTTTTGTTTCTTTTTTTTTTTTTACTTTCTAAATTTAAATATATTCTTCTTTAATTTATAAAAATAACTCCTTTTGAAATATAATCAAACTATAAACTAAAAAATAGTGTTTAACATCGAAAAGTTCAAACACTTTCAAAAATATGAATGGTTTTATCGAAATTATAAAAAACTCGCTTTTTTTTTTGGGTAGGGTTTGTTTTGGGTGTTAGGGCCTCCCCTTTTTTCATTGTTATCTGATATCAGTTCTCAAGAGGAAGTTGGTCTTGTTTCTTACTTATCCAATTTTTAAAAATATGACTCTAACCCTCCATCCCCCATCTAAATCGCTTTGACAGATCGCAGCATATCGATATTGGTTTTTGTTTAGTTTCTTGTAATTTTCCTAAGGAATATTTACCAAAAGATGTTCCTGTCTTATTTGAGAAGCAGCAATCTTCTTTTCTTCCCTTTTTCTGTGTTACTTTTTTCTTTCTGATGCCTACTTCTCAGTTTTTCTTATCTCTAACTTGCGTCTTGATTGTGGTACAAAATTATCCTCATCAGAAGGCGTTGGTTTTTGTATCTTCTTCTATCTGTCTTCTTTCCATTAAAGTTGCCTTAATTTCTATAATTCTTTGGGTTTAATTTTCCCTCCCCCCCCCCCCCCCCCTTTTTTCTCTTTTGTTTTTTTTTTTTTTTTTTTTCCTTCCCCCCCTCTCTCTCTCCTTTGTATTAATTTTCCATTCCTTTCGCTTCTTGCGTTGTTCTCTTTGGGGTTGGTTGGTTTTTTTTTTTTTTTTTTTTTCCTCCCTCTTTTTTTTATTTTTTTGTTTGTTTTTCTTCCTTTCCCTTCTCACTGGATCATCTCGTATTTGTCTCCTACGCTCTTTTTTTTTTTTTTTTTTTTTTTTTTTTTTTTTTTTTTTTTTTTTTTTTTTTTTTTTTCTACGTAACAGAAAAATAATAGGGTTAGAAATAACCGATTATTGTTATAGTTGTCATTGATTAAGAACCAGGAGTCAGAGGTAGGTTTTTTGCTTAAAATTTACACCGTTCAATTAAAAAAATTTTATGTTTTATCTGTTTACTGTCAATTGGTCAAATTAAGATTTAATAAAAATTTTTTTTTTTGTTTGCTTCCCATGCCACAACGTTTTAAACAATAAATAAAACATCCACCTCCTTTAAGGTTTTCCCGTGTTTTTTTTAAATTTAAAAAAAAAAAATTTTTTTCAACCCCCCTCTGGGATAAAAAAAAAGAAAGGGGGGGGAAGGCCCCCCCCCCACGGGCCCCCAACACACCAAAAAAAAAAAAAAAAAAAAAAAAATTAATAATTTAATAATATAAAAAAAAAAAAAAAATAAAATTTTTTTTTTTTTTTTATTTTTTAAAAATTAAAAAATTTTAAAATTAAAATTTTTTTTTAATAAAAAAAAAAAAAAAAAAAAACGGAGCCCGCGCCCCCCCCCAAAGAAATATTTAAATAAAAAAAAAAATAAAAAAAAATAAAAAAAAAAAAAAAAAAAAAAACAAAAAAAAAAAAAAAAAAAAAAAATAAAAAAAAAAACAAAAAAAAATATTAATTTTTATAAAATAAAAATATTATTTTTTTTTTTGTGGTATTTTCTTCCCCCCCCCTCCCCCCCCCCCCCCCCCAATCACTTTTAAAAATATATAAAAAAAAAAATATTAATATTTTTTTTTTTTAATCGTAATACTGTCGCGATTTATTAAGAATTACCAGTGTAGAATATTAGTTTTTGTGTCTTATTCGTATTTAACTTCAAATTGTTGGAAGAAAATCACGCACTCGCTAGCTGCACAAATAATGTAATGCTGGTCATTATTTAAGTTACAATTAAAATCAAGAATAGAGGTGTCTTCGGTGTAGGCGATGCATTTTAAGGAGACAAAGTGAAAAAAAAATCGTTCCCATATAAGATGAACAAAAGTGGCTCCAAAACAGAACCTCGAGGCATCCCATGATTAATTGTAAGACATTCTGAATTTTCGTTATCAATAGAAACACATTGTTGTCTGTTATTAAGAAACGAATAGAAGAGATTTAACAGTAATTCTCATAAAAACTCAACTTTTAATGTGAGACTCTGAGCGATCACATAAACTATAGCTACATGTTTACCACCCTATAGGCTGGTCTTTTCACCTCAGGGTAAGTTACTGTTAACTAATTAAAAGATTAGAATTATTGGTTTTACTTCAACATTTTATTTATACTACATTCACATTTTAATCATCTAGTTAGTTAAAAATAACTTACCCAGAGGTGAAAAGACTGACCCTAAATCTAAAACAACTAATTTTAAGAAATATCAATGTAGGTTTTCTATTAATTATTAATTACTTTTATCGTTCAATAAAACAATTAATATGTCCTTCATTGATATTTCGTAACTGTTATAAGTTGTCTATATTCAGTTTATAAATTTTATCTTAATAAAGTTTCACAAATAAAATAGTCCAGTGGTTTCAAACGTCTAAAAGTCTATGAGAAAAATGGTATAAAATTCTCCTATAAAAATTTCCAAAGTAATATGCCTATTTAAAAAGGGTGATCCTATAAAAATTTTTAACTACCGTCCCATATCTTTACTTTCTGTTTTTTTCCAACATTTTTGAGAAACTTCTGGCCTGCGGAATAATTCATTTTCTAGAGGAAAATAATATTTTCTCTCATAACCAACATAGTTTTAGAGAAAAAAATTAGAAAACATATCAAATCAAAAGGTTTCAGAGATTAAACTCTTAGGCATACATATAGATTTATCACTTGACTGGAACACTCATATGATATACTTTGTAAAAAGTGTGCCAGGAGCTGCTTCGCCATAAATAGGCTATTTAAAATTTGTAATGACGCTGTTATAAAACATTTTATTTTTCAAATTTTTAATGTCGGTTAAGATATGAAGTGATTTACTGGGCCATCGGCTGCAAATCGAATTATGATATTGCAAAGAAGCGCAATACGTTCCATTTATGGATTGAAATATAGAGAGTCATGTAAACAAACTTTTCTATAGCAAAGAATTTTAACTTTGCCGTGTCTATACATTTCTGAATTATTATGTTTTGTAAAAAAAAATCTTTCAAAATTTACATTTTAAAACTAAACATCTGTACTCTACACGTTATGGCCTTCATGTGCAATACCGATGTACATCGACTACAATTGTACAAATCTGACCCCTATTACATAGGTGCTGTACTATATAATAAACTGGTTGCAAAAGTAAAGTCAATAAATAATGTGAAAAAGTTTATCACCACTGTGAAAGAAATTCTTGTAACAAATGGTTTTTATTTTGTTCAAAAATATTTACAATCTTAAGATTAAACATAAATATGTTTTCTTTATTATATTTTAATTATTATTGTTTATTTTTTGTCTTTCTATGCTTCTTGTTTTCAGTTGACGTATCCTATGTCATTTTTTGTACGATCTATTAGAATAAAGTTTGTTATTTGTTATATGCTGGATAATCTCATTCAATTGTTCTTTTTCAGTTGTTATTGTATATGAGAACTTTCAGCTGTAGATTTACATATGTCTTTAGTTCATTGTTTGCATATGATTCGTTGTTTATTATTAGTTATTTCCTTTGATGTAGGCGATCAAATTTGTCGATTTTGACAGTTTTAGATTGTTATTGTATATTATTTTATGGACAACGGTCATTGGCGATTGTGATATTTGAATCTTTCTTCCTTCTCTCACCTTTCTCTAAATACAGTTTGAGCATATTTTCATTTTGGTATTTTACATTTAACAATGAGCGCGAGGAAGACACTACAATGATGATAAGTAAGTATAAAATAAGGATAGATTCTCGTCATGCCCTCCGCCAATTTGGAAATGTGGGGGGCGTACTCATATCCTACATTTGATTTCTGGACCGTTTCTATCCTTGTACTTATAATTATTAGCATACTGTCATTCTCACAGTTATTGTTAAATAGTTGAGTGAAGGAATTAAAAAGAGACGCAATCTATCGTGGGTTGAGACAAGATTTCAGTAGGTACTGTATTTCTGTGCCAATAGCTTGAGGGCGCTGTTAGTGTAATGGGAAGATGTCTATAATTTGGCTGCGTAGTGCTAAAACTTGATGGCAGTCCTCAAGTTGTTAGGAAAGAAATACAAAACCAACTAAGAGTCTCGATTCACGATAGGTTGCGCCTCTTGTTAATTCCTTCACTCAACGGTTAAAGATAAAATATCCAAACTGATTTTATACAGTAGTTTGTATAGTTCTAATTGTCTGTTCAAATTCAATAACTTATTTTGTCTTAAAATACAAATAAAAAAACATTCTCTCCTCCTAACTGAATTGATGTGAAAAATAAATAACTCATTTTATCTGTTTATTAAAGCGAAAAATTAGACGAGATACATTTTTTGATGTCTGCGGGACCGTAATAACGATCGGTCCTTAATTGTGAATGGCTAATTTACTGAACTGTTACTTTGTTATTTATTCCTGTAAGATTGTGATTTATATAGGTGGAACGAGCCAAAATATATGACCAGACTGAAGAGCACTCAATTCCGACAAGTACAACTGTAAATATTAGCTTTTCCTTAACTCACTCGACCTGAACGAATTTCAGGATAATTGCGAACGATTTACTGTTACTGTCTTACGTTTATTGTCCACGCTGTTGCCTTAGTTTCCACACAAAAGCCCTTAGTGTAATGTAATATACTCCGACAACAACGATCCTTGTTGATTCTCGGAAACTGCCACCCGAGCAAATAATATCCTGAGGTAAATTGAGTTTGGTGTGGTTTATTTTTGTCTTGATTTAATGACAAAGTTTGATATTGACTATCTATTTCACTCAGTAGCGTGAAAATTAATCCTTCGAGACATTATTTTGGAAATAGTGAAAAATTCTTTTTTTACTGAAATAAGATTCACAGCACCCTAAATATCAAAATAAAATCTGTATGTGAGAAGGTCTATCGGCTGTTTCTTCAAATACGATAGCTCTTTTATGCTTAAAATGTTGACTTTAAATTTATTATTATAATTTCCGGGTTCTCTACAAAATACAAATTCTTTAATTTGTTGAAATTTGATAGTTATTCCAAAAAATGCCCCAACTAGCTCTAAAGGCAAATATAAAATCTCTAAAGCCGAGGCCGCACTGCGGGTCGGTAGTGGGTAGCTCAGAGGCTAGAGAGTGGGGGATGGTGGGCAGAGGGTGGATATAGTCTGGCCGCACTGCACGGTAGAATAACATAAGTACGGGAGAATACAGTGTGAAACTGTCACCACAGAAGAAAAAGTACATAATGTACTATTTTCCGCATTTAGGGCAGTGCTAATAAATCATAATAATAATAGAAGCTCACTACCACGATTAAACGTGAGGTTAAACGCAATTTGTGGCTGGTAACTCATTCACTCGAATCCTTCGCATTGAAATAGAAATGGCTGTATTTACAAGTGTTCATGCACCTTAAACAGGAGACAAATTTTACATGCGGATCACTAAAGACTAAGAATTTGTGTAAGCACTTAAGCTTACCAATTCCACACAATAACATTAAACAATATTCACTTTACATTAGATTAGATTAGATTTATTTCCCAAAAAATTACTGTTACACAACAATAATAATACAAATATGCTTATATAGATATCTACATAACATAATGCGCCTTAATCAAAGCATAAGGGAAATAGCATTTACTTAAATAAGTTCAATCCTAATTAATATACAATACAGGTACATATGTACTTAAATAAGTTCAAACATTATAAGTATACAATGCATGGAAAAAATATTTTTGAAAGTAAACCCTTTGAAAACCTTTTATGGTTGAAATGTTGTAGTAAAGTATTCTTCTAGATTATAGAACACGTAATTATTTAAAACTTTCTTTAGCCTAATTTTGAATAAGTTTTCGTTGTTTATGCAAGTAATAGAATTTGGTAAGTGATTATAAATTTTTATTCCGGAGTATAAAGGACCTTTCCTATTTGTGACATATCTATAATTTGGTGCAATTAGTTTTAAGTTAGATCTGGTATCGTAATCATGAATATCAGCAGGTGTCGATATTGTGTTTCGCTGTCTGTAAATTTGTATAGCTAATTTATATATATAAAGATTGATTACAGTGGGTACACATAAGTTTTTATACGCTGTTCTACAGGATTCTCTTGGGCCAATACCACAAATTTCTCGCACAGCGCGTTTTTGTGTAGTTAAAATTTTTTGAAAATAAGTTGCGTTTCCCCAAAATTCTACACCATATTGTAGTATGCTTTGAAAATATGCAAAATACACTGATAGTGCCGCTGCAAAGCTGATATTTTCTTTGATGTTCTTTATTGCATAAATTGCATGCCCAAGCCTTTTATTTAAATCAAAAATATGCGTCGACCAATTTAAAGATTTATCAATATGTATTCCTAAGAATTTAGTATCAGTTGCTGATATTATTTGTCCTAAGTCAGTTTGAATATTTATATCTAAGATTGGTGCATGGGGTTTTTCAAAAGTTATATTCATTGTTTTTTCGACATTTAAGAGCAATTTGTTAGCATTAAACATCAGGTAGAAGGTAAAACAGTTCGGCTGGTATTTAATTGTGCAAGTTAGAAATTGTCTAACTAACAGGGTCACACATAAACTTAAATTCTTTTTTATGCCAAATACGAGGCCATAAAAAGTGAACCGTGACAGTATATAATGTAAAATGAAACCGTTCCATTCTCCCTACTGAAATTTGGCCCTGTGCCTCTTACAACTTATATTCTAGAGCCGTACAAACGTAAAATATTAAGGTTTTTTTGTTAAGCACGCAGAAATGCGAGACATAATATTTTATTATTGTATAATATACAAGTGGTTCCATTCTGAGGAGGGGTAAGGTTACTTTTACACCAAATATTAACATGAATATTCGTTCTAAATATCAGTTCGTCAAATAAATATTGACGTTTTTTTTTTTGTTATAACAATTATATGGTAGAATGTGCAACAGTGTAGATTGCTTCTTCCCTCGGCATTCAATCATCCAATCTCAGTTACCTTGACAGATAAGTGATCACGTTTATGAAGTCCGCAAATAAAACGAATATAAGAAATTTAGACCAACTGTAGCCGTCTAGCAGCATCTCCGGTAACATGGCCCATACACAACATCTATATAATTGATAATGCTGAAAGCTGCGCACAGAGTTGTTTTTGTCTTCATATTTAAAATGTGTCTGTTGGCATAGATTAATTTTAAGAAACAGTGAGATTTTTAATAAGGGATATATATGAAAATCATTAATTTGTATCTAGAAACAGTCCTAAGCACTATCTGTAACGTTTATAATTTCATTATCACGAGAAGTTTTTACCATCACTGCTAGCTCGGTTTCGTGAGGCAGTTCGGCCAAATATCGTGGTCTTTGACTTACTGGCATTGATGATTAAGCAAAAATTGTTGGAGATCTTAAGTAGATTTTCAATGTCATGTTAATATTTTGAAAGGCTTGTCGTATATCTTTTACATAAAACTCAATAAATCTGTAAATCATCAGCGTAAAAATGTGTGGTACAAAACGAAATACTTTTACAAAACTCAAAGGTGTATAAAGTGAATGACAGGGGTCCTAGAATAGATCCCTGCGGTACAACAATAACGAGTGAATAGTGAGAACACACTGACTGCGTTTATTTAGATAACACCTAAGACGATTAACAGCATTTTATGAGATTCCAGCATAGTGCATAATACCCAGTAATAATTCATGACATCCTATCAAATACTTTTGTATAATCTAAAAGTATTAAAACACATAACTTGTTTTTATCCATATGAGAACAAATCATCAGTAACTTTCGCCAAAAATGCATTAAAACTATATTCCGGCCTAAACCCAGATTAGTGTTCTGGCCGAATTTTCTTGGCGTAAAAGTGCTGACTATTAACTAATTAAAATTAAAAATAGTAATGAATAATGACAACGTCAACCACAATTAAAAACTTAGAAATCAGTACTTTAGTCTCTAACTTATTTCTTCTTTACTAGCACAATTCCAAATCAGTACCGAGCTTCTTGACATACTGTGTACTTTTTATATGCAATGTACAGTCTATAACTTTCTTGAATATTTTTAACACCTCGAACAATTCTAGGTTCTTCTTTATTTTATAAGTCCAGACTGCTTTGGCTATTTTATTTAAGATTAAGTGTCTGTAACACCATTTCTGGACACATGTTAGAATGATTAGATTAGTCCATAGGCTATTATTAGTAAAGAATTGTATTCGGGATCAGGAAAATTATTACTGCTTTATGATGATTTTATAAAGAAATCATTAATAACCGTAGAATTTTGTAGGTCGTCTTTTTTCTTTTCTGTACATCTAAACTTTTTAAAACTTTCCACATGTTTTTGTTGTTATAAAGTCCAATATTATGTTTTAGATATGGCTTCTTTCCTCTTTTAATTGCATAATTTACTTCATTTAAAAATTTTTGTAGTACTTCCAATGAAAATTAATCTTTCTATGCTTGTCAACGGTAGTTAAATTGAACATTTGCTCCAAGATTCCAGTTGAATTTAATATACCAACAAATAAATAGATATCGTTTTCAATAGCATTTTTTGTGACAAAATTTAACAAGAGACAAAACAAGTTAGAAATTATACTGTCAAATTCTCTTAAATGTATTTGATAACATTGAAAACAATTGGAATTCTTTGTAACTGAATGACCAACACTTTGTATATACCCTGTTAGGTGTCAATTTGGTGAGAAATTTCACACCGTATTTTCTTGCAACTATACAGGGTGTCTCACCGGGAGCTGCATCGACATAAGGAAAAGTACGCAACAGGACATTTTCAAAATTTTGGGAATTACAAATGTCAGTGTGGCCAATCCAACAAAAATAATTACAATCATTTTGTACTTCCGGAAGTTGATATCAACTTGATTATTTTAAATGGAACAACCTGTATAATTCTGATTTTTCGAAGAGCATAAAATTCTGAGTCGAAAATATTTAGCATACCCTATACCTCAAACCCAGCCATTTCGGAGAAATTTGACATTTTATAAAAATTTGACACATGCAACCTTTATAACTTTCTTCGTGTAGGATATCTTATATACAGGCTGGGGCAATAGTACATCCGACTTCGATATCTCGAGTTCTATGATGGCTAGAAACTTGATGTAAAAACATAAGTAATCTAGACGAAAAAGTTTATAACCGGAAATTGTTTTCGAATATACAGGGTGAGCCAAGACGATTCTATAGAGTCAGGTAACATTTTTTTTAAATGAAATGCCATGTACCTATATCAGAACATTTTTTGAAAACTCTGTGGCCTCCTTTCACTCCTGTATTGTTATTGACTTTCTCCCTACCACTTGGATGTAATGATTTTTTTTTTTTTTAGAAATTGTACCATTTGCACGTGTACAGTGTGGGTGGGTAATTTTGTGAAAAATAGGAAAAACTAAACTACAATAAATGTTCGAATTGTCTTCCATTGACATCTATGCATATTTATCGTATTTGTAATATTTATTGAGAAGGCCATGGTAAAAAAAAAGAAAATTGAAATAATGGTAAATGTCAAAAACTAATTTGTGAGTTAATTGTGAGTGAGCAGTGTAAAAAATGGTCAATTTATTAATTATGAAAAATATGATATGATTTAGTGTTTTATAGAATGCGGAGAAGATTCAAATTTAGCTTCCGAGCTTTACTTTAATAGGTAAGTTATAGACAGCAAAACTTTGTGCCAAAAGTGCCGCCTAAACAATATTTTTAAATATTCAGAAAAGAGACAGCCAGACATAAAAATATTCAAAAGGCTACAACAAAATTTGAGTTTGGATCATTTGTAAAACCTCAAGCAAAAATATATAATAAAGCAGGTAGAGATGCTGTAGAAAATATTGTTTCAGAAACTGTAAGAGAAAATCCTAATATATCGTCTCGCGAAATACAGGAAATTTTACGAGTCCCAAAAACAACTGCCTTGCGTTGCTTAAAAAAAAAAATTCAAACCCTACAAAATTAGGATTAGTCACCATCTACACCCAAATGACTTTCGAAGGAGTTTCGATTTTTGCCAGTGGTTTTTGCGTCAGTGCAATGAAGTGCCAGAATTTGAAGGAACAATTATATGAATAAACGAGGCTCATATAAGCAGTACCGGAATTTTTAATCGGCATAATAACCACCATTGGGCTCATGAAAATCCGCACGTAACCGCTACAGTTAATCGTCCAGGGTAGTTTGGATTTGGTGTATGGTGTGGTTTTATTGGGTACCAAATAATAGGTCCTCATTTTCTCACGGTAATTTGAATACCGAAACTTAATGAATATTCTACGACAAGAAATAGAGCCCTTTGTAGACAATATGCCTGTAAGACCATTTCAAAGATTACGTTACCAACAAGATGGCGCCCCAAGTCATACGTCAAATGAAACACGAAATTATTTATGTGCTCACTTGGGGACGATTGGGTAGGTATCTATATATCACTCAGGACTAGTTTATAAATGTCTAGTTAGCTTAGTTAACTAAATTGATAACTAACAATTAATCTAACTGGACATTAATAAACAACAAAGTAGTTTAGATATTGTTAAATTTTTAGGAAATAATGGTCCTATTTTGTGGTCAGCTAGATCTCCCGATATAACCCCTGCCGACTTTTGGCTTTGGAATTATTTACAAAATATTATATTTAGAGAACGTTCTAATAACATAGAAGAATTAGAAAATAAAACATTAGCTGAGTTTCGGACAATAACTCCTGTCATGATTAGAAATGCAACAAATGCTGTAAGAAGGTGTCAAAAATGCATAGATGAAATGGAAGACAATTCGAACATTTATTATAGTTTAGTTTTTCCTATTTCTGACAAAATTATTTTATATCATAAGAAATGTCGTTAATAATTTTCCGTGGCTTCCTCACAAATATATTTAATTTTTAGAAAGTTAACCACTTTTTCTAGAGATAAATATCACATATGATATATCGTTGGAAAGCTATTTTAAGTTGTGATCGAACAATGAAATAATTTACAGGGTATTCTATTTAAAAAAATACAATTTATGTCTATATCTCGAAAACTGAGGCATGCATAATTTTCTTCTTATCAGCAACGGATTCTACTCAAAAAAAGTGCCTTAAGAATGTGTTACTCGATTTTCGATTCAACACGTGGTAATTGAGATATAGAGGTCATCCAAAAATGCCAATTTTCCAAAAGCGCTCTGTAGCTCGGTAGTCGAAAAAGATAGACTATCGCGGTTTGCGCCATTATTTATTTTTCGAAAATCGAGCTCAGGACACATATTGGTTTTTATCTATCTGCCATAGTTTTAGAGAAAACCCCAAATTCTATCTAATTTGGTCCACCCTGTATATTAAAAATATTACTACAATCACAACAATCGATTTTAAGAAAAAATATGTTAGTACCAGTTATGAGACATTTGTCTGATGACATTCAGCAATTTTCACTTCCTAAAAATATACAGGATGGCCTAAGAGAATTTTAAAATTTACATTTTGAACTGAATTTTCTAATTTTTTCAAATGGAACACCCTATATATTTTTCGACGATATGATGTAGGATTGAAAAACTAACATTTTTTTGTACGTATATTCCTATGGCCATATGTGACCATTTTCAATTTATTGAACAATAACTACAAAATCAGCAATAAAAATTAAAAATGAGGTTTTTTTTTCAAATAATTCAAGAGAAGGTATTATAATAAGTGTGTTACATGATGCCCATAAACATCACACCAACAACAATCCAAAGTTTGAAGGAAAGGATAATAAATGCTTTTAGAAGTATCGCTCTGTCAATTTTATGAACAGTAGAAACCTCATTCCAAAGACGCATAGAAATGTGTCTCAATGAAAATGTGCAACATGTGGAGCACTTTTTGTAATATCTTCTTTTGATTTTAAAAAAATATATATACATATTTTTATTGCTGAATTTATTGTTCAATAGATCGAAAATGGTTACAAATTGCCATAGGGATATACGTACAAAAAATGTTTTTCAATCCTACACCACATCGTCCAAAAATATACAGGGTGTTCCATTTGAAGAAATTGAAAAAATTCAGTTCAAATAGTTGTAAATTTAAAAATAATTTTTGGCCAATCTGTATACTTTTAGGAAGTGAAAACAGCTGAGTGTCATCACACAGATGTCTCATAACTGGTACATATTTTTTCTTAAAACCGATAATGCGTAAATCGTGTAAACGGCATAATTTCAACAAAAAAAATCATTACATCCAGCTGGGAGTAAGTTAATAATAATACAGGAGTGAAAGGAGGTCACAAAGAGGTATCAACAAATGTTCTGATATATATGGCATTCCATTTAAAAAAATCTTAGTTGACCCTATAGAATCATCTTGGTTCATCCTGTATATTTCCAGTTATAGACTTTTTTGTCTAGTTTATTTATGTTTTTAAATCAAGTTTCTAGCTATCACTATTGCCCCACCCTGTATAATAAATTCAGTAATAGTTCTGTATTTCACGTTACATGTTGTCAACTTGTGTCAAACCGTGAAAATTATTTTAGTTCAAATGTATTTTTTTACATCAAATTATGTAAAATTACATTCTCTTTTTTTCTAGTATATGCATTGTAGGGGTTAAACTTACACCCTGTATAGTGTATAGTGAATTTAAATTTATATAGCCTAACAATGATAATGAAACAATTTTTAAATTCGCACAACTTTTAATTGGACAATTAAGTGCGAACTCGTGTAATAATGAAAACATGCGATTGCATATATCATCAGAGCAGTATTTTGTTAAACGAAATATGCATTTTAATTAACTAAGCGACGTTGTAAAAATAGCTATTGTTAACCTACAAAAATAACGAATCATCAACAGTTCAAAGTACTCACAACCTGCCTGTTTTAAAAATAGTTGGAATGTGAAATTGAATTTTAAAATGCAAAATTAATTTAGATTTTAATTAATGTTCATGTAAGAAAAGGAAACCCATTATTTTAATGCGATTTTGTTAAATAATATTACGATTAATTATTACTAGAATTACGAGCAACTACAAATTTATCTATGATTGTTAAAAATGTCAGTGCTGGTTTACATTTTTAATTAGTCGTGGGATATAATGAAGTTTTAGTACCTTGACCTTTGTTTAATTAACGGTTTATTTTTCTTGCGGTTTTATTCCATAATAACGTAAAGGGAAAACACCACATTTCTCTTTTAAGTTTTTCATTGTCATTGGTTAGAAATGGTAGGCAGTTTCAAACATTTGAACTGTTAACACTGCTAATTTGTTGAAATTAATATTTTTGACCAGTTGATCAGTATAATTTTGAACGTAATGAAATTCAGAATAAACAAGAAATTGTTAGAAAAAATTTTGATGCCAAGAAATGCAAAACATTTTAATTAACACTATGAATCGAAAATTGTAAATGCAAATTACTTTGGTACTAAAATACTAAGGAATAAATTATTGTATTTTGGCAAATCGTAAATAAATATTTTCCTCAAGTTAAACATGAAGATAATTCCCTCTTAACCCATTTTTAGATTTTCATAATTTTTGTGTACTCTATTATCGCACATTGAATATCTCTATGCAAAACTCATTTTTTTTGTAAAGAGTAATTTTTTCCGAAAAGTACCTAAATAATAACGAAATTTGTCCTTTCCAGGCATATTTCTTGCCATTTCTTCGATTCTAGTTTCCATTTTATTTAATTGTACAATTTTGGAGTAGTGTTACTTTTGCCCCTGTATATAGTACCTTAATAATAAAAGGCTATTTTGTTAATATTATTTGAATCGTTTTATTTCTGGATTAATTTCTAACACCCCCGCCCCCTGGACGTACTGTATCTTCATTGCAGCTGCCTAAGCCTCTATCAACCTGCTAATAGAGAAAAGTGGTATTCCTACACTGTAAAACAGAAACTGGTGCTCGAGATCCGGTACACACCAAAGCACCACCTAAGTTTTGTGCGTCACAGTGATATCTATTTATTATGTAGATAAAAGCGTATCATACCCTAATATTGATTAAAATTTCATATATTGTCGAAAGTATAGTCAATATGAATTGAAAAGTAAGATGTGAATTGAAAAGTAACAAATTATTTGAAAAAAAAAACATGGTTTAACAACTTATACTACCAGAGGGTTTTAATAAAATTTGCCATAATTGGTGTTGTATAAAGACTATTTAAAAGTGTATAGAGCATCAATCGTTCATACATCCATGAGAACTGCATTCAAGTTAGAGCATTTTATTTTCCTAACTTCAACGTCATTAAAATATCCTCTCATCATTCTCCATGGTATATTCTACAATCAGAGCTGTCAGGTACTTCAATTAAAAGAATTGAAATAGTAATTTAATTATTTTTAAGTAATTAAATTACTTTAATTCAATTACTTTTTTGGACGCCTTAAAATAATTGGTATTTGAATTACTTTTGTAAAAGTAATTGTAGTTGGTAATTGTTTTATTGTTTTTGGTAATTGAAGTACTGAACAAATAATTCAATTCCTTTTGGGTAATTCAATTCCTTTCCGATACTTTAATTACTTTAAAATAATTGAAATTGTATCGAAAATATTCCGAGAAAAATCGCAACGCGCTCGACTTTAATAACGTGTCTGAGCTTGTCGTTTGACAGTATTTTCGTTTTCTTTCAGTTATCCAGTGCACTACACAGTATACAGTAGCTGTGATTGCAAGAAAACCAGGTTTTTAATTATTTGTGTCCTTGTGTTTTTAATTCTTAAAAAGTTGCCTGGCAAGGTTAAGTAAATATTAAATAATAAATTTGTTCTTTACTGTTTTTTAAATATTAATATATGTTATACACTTATCTCCGATATTGGTAATATCTATTATTTTACCTATTTGATTTAATCAAATATCTATTAATATTAGTTACACTGACAACATTTTTTTAATAATGATTGTAGAAACAAAATTTTTGCACAGAAATGCGTTTCACGTTGAACTCAAATATCGAATAAAAAATGTCTGTCTGTATGTATGTATGTGTGTAGACCATTTCTTGTCAACAATAATTTCTTTTAGACTTGAAAATTTTATTTTAAATTTAGTACCTATATATGTAAAATAGCTTGGTAGAATATTACCTACATACGTGTTTGAATGACCTAATAATTATTTAAAAATACATGTGCATTGTGCCTCTTTTTTGGTAGGTATTTGAATTTCTTTTATTTTCAGTCGATATTTCAATTATTTTTGGTAATTCAATTACATTCAAAGTAATTCAATTAAATAGAGTAATTGAAGTAAAAGGTAAAGTAATTGAATTCCTTTACTTGAAAAAAAATATTATTTTCGACGAGTAATTGATACTTGAAGTACTGTGTAAAATGAGGAGTAATTGGTAATGGAAATATTTACTACTTTGATTGATAATTGGTAATTGGTACTTCAATTACTTTTAATGGGTAATTGTGACAGCTCTGTCTACAATCATGAATTTATTGATGCAAAATAAAAATATTTTCGCAATCGTCTTTACTAGTCACCGAGGTAATCTCCTGAAAATTAGAGATTTTGTGTTACTTAAAAAAGAGGCGAGGCCCTACAGCATATTGTGGAATCATAATTACATGGGCAGTTTCATATTTCATCTGAGTTGGAAACAAATTTCAAATAAATTTGAAATTTTTCTCGGGTTGACTCGCACCATTATTCCTTACCCAGTTGGCTCAGGTGCCCAAATAAATAAAAAGTTTTACTGGATAGAAAAAAAGGAATAGAATTTCTTTTAAGAATGAATAACATATGTTAAATATTCAGTGGCATCCTAAATATAAATTAAACCTTTCTACGCCAAGAGTAATAACGTAAAGGATTTTCATAAAAGTGGCCATCAAAAACTATCAGATTAACTATACAATTTACATTTGATTTTTTGTGGTTTGTTATGGGTTAAAGCTAGAAAAATATTAAAACACCTTTTTTAAAAAAAGCATATTTATTTTTGATATAAAACAAGACGTATAGTTAAAAGACGCGCATGACCCTGCATGAACTTGTGGGTATATAGCGACTTGTTTAAAATAGGAACTGCAAGGCATAACATGCATGGACATGTTTTCGCGCCTTACTATATAAAGAGTCATCTAAGCGCAATTGTGTTATTATTGCAAATGCGTCGGTGCCGGTGATAACATATCCTTGAAGTAAGTAAATATTAAAAATATTTAACAGTTTAGTTCGGGATAGTGACTTGTGTGTTTTGTCAATTTCTAAAGGTAGGGATTTCTGCAAATACCTATATTAAGTGGTAAAAAATTATTTTCAAAAATATTTTCCACAATACGTACTTATAAATTTTTAAATAGTTTCTGTATGTTTGTTGTGACGGATTTTTATTAATTTATTTGGGGTTTTCCCCGCGAAAAAAGAGAAACAAGAAATCCATCATAAAAATTCAAACATTTTAGATAGGTATCTATTTTAAATATTTAGTTTTTATATGTTCGTTGTGGTGGTTTGCAATTTGTCCATATTGTTGGGATCCACCACACCTAAAAAAAAATCCTACTAATTAATAAATTATAATTTTGTGTAATAATAAGCCAATGCATTGCATAAAAAAGATAAAAAGAAGAAAAATCTTCAAATACGATTAGTCGGTGACGGTGGCTTAGTCCGTCCCACAGTTTAAAAAAATTAAATGCTTAGTTTTAATTACTAAAAGTATTAACTATTTTTTCCAAAAGGGGGGTTGAAAATGAGCACGAAACGTTAAGAAATTCGTTTTTATATTTAAAAATAGTTTAGGAATGTAATTAACACTAGGCATTTTATTTTTCAAAACTGTGAGACAGACTAAGGCACTGACTAATTGGATTTGAAGATTTTTCCAATTCTTATTTTAACTATCGTATTTTGCATTGTTTAATTTGTTGTTGTAAGAATGTCTGACGCGCAAAGAAAATTGTTCGGCCATCAGTACAAAAAGCGAAGGCTAGAGAAGGAAACCCAAAAGCAAAAACAAGCTGGTGCTCTGCACAATTATTTACAGGGTAGGTCCGGTAGTACTGTTAGTATCAAAACAAATATCTCCAAAAATTCAGATAAAAAGGAAAACACGGAATCATCAGAGAGTATTGCTGACCAAGACCAATCAATACACGATATTTCTAAACCAACTTTGTCACCAAATGAAAGCAGTCTACCAACTGACACCACCTTGACACTTAGAGAAGGCACCCTGATTAGCACTAGTAGCACTCTACCTCTACAAACTGACCCCACCCTACCACCCACAGAATGCACTGTACAAACTTTAAGTACAGATCTAGCATTGTGGCCCAACATTTTAGGAGATGCCGAAAGAAGATTTTTAGGACAACAAGGTCCACCTAAACCATTGTTTAATTACATATTTTCTTATGATGGCACTGGTCGAAAATTTAGCGCAAATTACTATTCTCGAATTTTAAGAAATGGAGAGTAAGTTATAAGAGATTGGCTAGTGTACTCCACTTCAAAAAACTGCATATATTGCTTTTGCTGCAAAGTTTACGGCCATGTGTCAAGTTTCCTTTCAAAAGAAGGTTTTAAAAGCTGGAAGCACATCGTTGAAACTTTAAAGGATCACGAAATTTCTAAAAATATTCAGGCTCAAAAATCCTGGCTAGAACTCAGTCAAAGGTTAAAGTGTTGTACAACTATGTGTAGATGCAGCTGCCCAAAGAGTTATTAACGCTGAAACGAATCACTGGTACGAGGTGCTTCTAAGGATTGTAGCAATTACTAAAATGCTCAGTTGTTTAGTTTTTCACGGAACAAGCGACAAGCCGTTTGAGCATAATAATGCAACTTTTTAAAAATAATTGAATTGCTATTTGAATTTGACCCCGTCATGAAGAAACACGTGCGTAGATTGCTTAAAAAAGAGGTAATCAAAGCTCACTATCTTGGAAAACACATTCAAAACGAGATAATAGACCGGCTTCACGAAAGTGTAGAATCTCATATTGTTGCTGAAATAAAAAAGCGAAATACTATTCCGTAATATTAGATTGCACTCCTGACGTTATATAGTAAAGTGGAGCAAATAACCCTGATAATTAGACATGTTTCCATCAATAAGTTTGATTCTGATTCAAACGATATCGAAATAAAAATCTACGAAAGCCTTTTAGGTTTCTTACCTGTGGAAAGATCTACAGGAAGACAACTATATGAAATTATAATTGAAGAGCCTCATGAAATGGGACTTGATGTGCAAGATATAAGAGGGCAGGGATATGATAACGGGGCTAACATGAGGGGCAACAATGCAGGAGTGCAATCTAAAATTAGGAATTTAAATCCATGAGCATTCTACGTTCCGTGTAGTAGCCACTCGCCCAATCTAGTTGTAAATGATATGGCAAAAGCATCCTTGGAAGCAGCCAATTTTTTTAATATGGTCCAAAAAAATATTTATTTTTTTCTTCTACTTTTCGGTGGGCAATATTTTTAAAACATGTCCAAGGATTAACAATAAAACCTTTGAGTGACACTCGATTGGAAAGCAGGATAGAAGCTTTAACGCCCTTAAGATTTCAACTTGGTGAAATATACGACGCTTTGCTAAGCATTTATGAAAACCAAGACATCGATATCTCAATAAGAGACGAGGCCTCGGATTTGCTAAGTTGCATTAAACAATTTAAATTTTTATGTTCAATAATCACTTGGTATAAAATTTTAAACTGTATTAATCCCATAAGCAAACTTATGCAAACAAAAAATTTTAATTTGAAAAAAGCACTTGATCTTCTAGAGAACTGTAAAAATTTCTTTGAAAATCCTCGATCAGATAAGTCTTTCAATGAAATTATTGTTGAAGCTAGAGAATTGGGTGATGAAATTAACATTGAAGCTAATTTTGAATCAACAACGCCGCGACACCAAGTGAGAAGAATAAAGGCCAACTTTTCATATGAGGCAAGAGACGACCTAATCGAAGATCCCAAAGAAAAATACAAAATAGAAATTTTCTTCTATACTATTGATCAAGCATTAAACGCACCAGATAGTCGATTTGAACAACTGAATCATCATAGTAACCATTTTCAATCTCTATATAATATATATGATTTAAAAACCAGCCTTAAAGAGACACTGATAAAGATTTGCAAAGATTTGGAAAATATTTTGTCCGATGGTGAATCAGCGACATTAACGGTCTAGAATTAGTAGAGAACATTTCTGCAATTTGTGCACTTTTGGGCAAAAAAGAAATGTTCTTAAAATAATAACAATGCTAAATTTTGCTGCAAATCTTAGTATTGTCTTAAGAATACTAATGACTGTTCCAATATCAGTAGCAAGTGGAGAAAGAAGTTTTTCCAAATTAAAATTAATCAAAATCTTTTTACGCACAACTACTACACAAAATCGAAAAACGGCTTGGCCATTTTAGCAATTGATTCATGAAATTGCTGATCAAATAAACTTAAAAGAGGTAATAAAAAAAATTTGCAGAATTAAAAGTGAGAAATAAAATATTCTTCTGATTATAACTCAAACAATCTATTACTGTGGTTCTATGTATCTACATTTTGTTTTACATTTAGGTTTTAGGTATAAGTGAGAAAAAAATCTAAATCGTAATAGCGGTAAAGTTGCACCCGGTATGTTTAAAACTAAGTAAATATTTTTAAAATATAACAACTAGGTATCTATAGGTACTGCAACTCGTATTTTATTTCAACATACTGTTTTGTACCAAATGTTAAGTTTTAATATTTGTTTCTTTTTAAATATACGTTTTATTTGCAAATTAAAACCATCTTTTATTAAGAAAAAACAACTTTGAAACGGGCAGCAATTTATTTTTTCTCGGGGGCGGCGTAAACGCCAGAGCGGTCCCTGGTATCTGCATTTTCTTCAGGAAAACTGATTCCTGTTTTGGCTGTTTCATTTCCTATAATGACCAATTGAGTGGCCAGTCAGACCTCAAGATTTGACACTGTTGGATTATTTTCCTTTGGGTCACATATAAAATAAGGTTGATAAAAATAGGCTAGATAATTTGAAAGATTTAAATTAACGTATAAGACATTAAACGCAACAAATTACACGAAATGTTGTTAAAAACATTAAAAAGAATATATTTTACGCTTGATCACTGTCAAGCAGTAATTGGTCAAAACTATGAACATTTACTGTACCAGTTTCATTGTTATGTAAACTTTGTTTTAATTTCAGTTAAATAATAAAAAATGTCAATCGATTTTTTCTCCGGAACTGACAGTTATTTTATTAAAAATTTTGTACGGCCGTAAAGAAGATTGCGAGTTGTACAAAAGAATAAGGGTTACTATTTAAAAAAAAGTGATTGATGTCATCTACCTGTCATGGATGATGTCACTGATTTACCGATGATATTAAAATATGAGCAATAACGTAAGTCAAGTTAAGTTGTCCCTGAATTTATTTAAAACTGTATTTTCCGAAATTTCGAATTTTTCCCATACTTGTATATGAATATTTTATATTCGGTTTTCAATAAAAAATTATTGTTAAATTGCATTTTTCTTTTATTTCAAACTGCTCTAGTTTGTTTTAAAATAAAGACGGAATTTCTAATACTTTTAAAATTGGTTTTCTTTCATTTCTTGACTGCACCCCAATTAGTTGAACTTTGTAAATATTAACTCGAGTCTCACTTAAAAAATATTAACACGAGTCTCACTTCAAAAATATATTGTTACGTATTTACATTCTAGATATAGGTATGAATCGGGTGTTGAAATATCAATTTTCTATTTAACCAAGCAATTTGAAAGGCTTTACTCCTTGTGAATATACAACTAGGTACATGCCTTTGGCATCAACTGAAATGTAAATTTTGATATTGCTACGACTAATTAGTTATAATGAACTTCCTACAGAGGATAAACCCAAATTATCCCATTTACCTCAGACACAATCGTTTTGGACATAATTAACCTTAACAGTAATTAATTGAATTCGAGGTTTAACAAACAAAGCCTTTATTCTACTTAAAGATACAAATTTTATGTTTTAACATTAATATCCACATATGGTTTTGTAATTGCCATTCTATCGAATTTATTCATTAGGTAATTAATTGAGTAAGAATTAGTTAAATTTTTTCTATGTACCCACACAAACTACTACGTATGTAGTAATCATCTAAAAAAAGCAGACTCAAATTGTTATCAGTGATACATTTTTTGAAAAGTTGATGGTTTTCGAAATAGTTCACACTGAAGAAACTGAATTTTATTATAAGTGACTATTGATTTTAACAATTTTCCCGAGAAAATCCCAGATGGCATTAATTAATATTTATTATGTTAAGCTACCTAAGTTAAGCTAGCGACCGCATAATTACTCTTTATATTGACCTATAGAAAGAAAGAAACTACTAGTATCATCGACGTCCATGTAATTTTTTTATCGTAAGGCCGTTCTTTCTCTTTTTTGGATTTCTTCCTTTTGGGTTCACTTTAATGAGGGCTACCGCGTTTGAATTCACCACGAGAGGCGCTAGTGTGGGGTAGGGTAAATGTCACTGAACGTTAATATTTATTATAGCTTTTTAATGCGGGTCTTTAGCAATTTTTATAAAAAATCAGCTGAAAAACATTTAACACAATGATGACAGAAGGGGAAAGTAGTAATTTACTCGCTCAGTAGGGAAATTATTGTACCTCAGAGGTGTCTTATGTCATTAAAGTTAGGTTATATCAAGCATGAGCATGATGAAAACAACGGAGGTGTATGATTATTACTTACGATTTTCTGTAGTAGGCTCCTTTGGGAACCATAATCGTCAGGATTAAAATGTTTTTTTACAAACACACGAATGTTTCGAGGGAGTAAAGTTTTCCCTGCGAATCGCTACCAACCACTGTTTTAGGCGAGTTTTGTCTCTCGGAAACATATGTCCGCCTTTTGTTTCCGAACAAAATAGACCTGCACAATACTGTGGCATAATTAACAAGTTTTTTTTATTTACTCGTGTACGAAATAATTATAATAAAACCCTATAAACTTGTTCTGCGCCTAATAACTTTTGACAGCCACCTTACACTACGCTAACTGGTGAGCCTAAAAACGGTAGCACTCTATTGTATGAAAACTCGTAGCTGCTGTTGTCAATATTATCTACTTCTGGAAAACAAACCACGAACAAGTTCCAAACTACTGGCACAGTTATTTTTATTAAGAGTTCCAGCACACATATTCCAAAATTCTGCAAAATGAACCTCCATAAGAAATAATAGGGGATTTTGCGCCAGAAGCCCCATAACTTATCTACTCATTTTATTTTGTAAAATTTCAAAATAATAAAAATAGGTGGCACTATTAAAATTAAAAGAAAATAATGGCATACATTACTGCAAAATCTATGAAACATTTGCCTTATATGCTAGAAAAAGTTGAATTATATGTAAATCATAGTCATCCAAATTACATTTCTTTTAGTACATAAATAAAGTATTATTTATGTACTAAAAGAAATGTAATTTGGATGACTATATGAATGACTATAGAAAGTATCTATAGTTATTTATTTGTGGCATCCTATAATGTTTCTTCTTGCCTTATTTGAGTATTAAGCTACTCTCTGTAATATTTAAAATATTTGTTAAATAAGCCTCTGCGCCGAAAGGATCAGTCCAATATTGACTTTTGATAAAAAGGTTTTTTGCCTATCCAAAAATGTCTCGCACCTATAAAATATTAATCTGAAAATGAAACTTAAATGTCAAATATTTTAGATAATTAAAAGTTGACGTTTCGGAATACTCTCTGATTTCGTTCTCAAATCTAGAGTAATATTTCTTTGATAAAAGAGTGTCTCTTTTAGCAATGGCAAACGCAACAAACTTTTATCAAAGAAGTTTTACTCTAGTTTTGAGAACGGAATCAGAGTATTCCGAAACGTCAACTTTTAATTATCTGAAATATTTGACATTTAAGTCTCATTTTCAGATTAATATTTTTTAGATGTGAGACATTTTTGAATGGGCAAAAAGCCTTTTTTATCAAATATCAATCCTTGACCGATCCTTTTGGCGTAGAGGTTTTACTTAACAATTTTTTTTAAATATTGTAATAGGAAAGTGGTTTAATACCCAAAGAAGGTAAGAAGAAAATTAATTAATATTTCTTTAAATATTTATTTTTGTTTCTGTTTCAGGTGAGTTAATTTATGGAGGCATTACGATATAAACGGGATCGTTGAGTAAGTACTCCTAGAATTATTATTCAGAATAGCGTTTGCTGTCTTATTTGCCCTTACTGTTATTTTCACCATTTCTCCGTATATATATATATAATAAAAAATCAATACTTAAATAATTTATTCTTTCGGTTATATTCATTGTAACTAATTAATATCCTTTCACGCATGCTTGTAAATAATGAATTATTAAATAAATATTAATAATTATTCCCATCATTCCAGTTTGAGTTTAGAAAAAGATCTACAAATATATATTGTCTACATTATTTGACTTTCTAAATGACACATAGTATTAGCCATTGATAATGCCTATGCATGTTCTTACATATTACTACGAGCCCTAACAACTATATGTTGGAACAAGCAGTTATTTTTCGAATCCTATTCCAGTTTACTGTAATGCTATGATTGATTTCCTTTAAATGTTATGGACTCAACAACATATTCCATGTCATTTTAAAACATTTTTAACACAAAATTACATTTTGTTTTTTTATTGCGATATACCCAACCAAAAGTAGGCAACCTGAATAATTTTGGAGATAAAATTTTTTTGAAAAATTGGTGAAACACGTCGACCTTGTTTCCAAGGGGGACATATTTTAATGTAATACTTGTATATCTATCATCATCCCTCTACCCTACACGGCCACCCCCTCAAAAAATTCAAATGGCAAGGGGGGTCGAGTGATACATATTTTGAAAGGTCTTTCAATTTCCTACATAACTGTGTATTTTTTTTTAACTTTTATCGATTCGTTCTTAAGGAAAATAATTTTATTTTTGATGATTACACCCAATCGAAATCGTTTAAAAAATCTAAAATACACGGCACTGGGTACTGGAATTTATAAAAAAATCTACATTTTTTAGTGCTCTCAAATCAATACGAGTTTTTTCGACAAAAAACACTTTTCCTGCCCGTTTAGATTTAGAATAATAAAAGACTCATAAGTATTTGATAGTCTTTGAACATTAATTTGTTCACAACTAATTTTAAATCGAGATACATTTTACCAGAGTGAGTTCTCAAAATGGTTTATACCCTTCAGGAGAGAATGGAAATTGTCAGCATTTATTTTAAAAACAATAATTTTGCTAGAGCTACGCAGTGCATATTCAATAGAAATCACCCAGATAGAAGGGTTAGTTCTCAGTATGTTTTACAATTATTGACAAAATGTATGGAAACAGGTTCTGTAGGAAACAAAAAGCATGAACCTCAGCGACCGATTAGGAATGAAGCAGTCGAAGTGGCAGTTCTGGGTCATTTGCAGATGGATAATACTCAATCGATCAGAAAAGTAGCTGAGTAGTCTTCCGGTGTATCACGAAGCAGTGTTCATCGAATTGTAAAGGCCCACAAATTTTATCCATATAAATTTAATCTGGTACACGAATTAAATGAAAATGATGCCGATCTTCGCGTCGTCGGTTTGAATTCTGTGATATTTTTAGTGAACAATTAAACGGTAATGCCAATCTACTGTACAATACGTGTTTTTCTGATGAATCGACATTTCAGTTAAATGGGGAGGTAAACAGGCACAATTGTAGGTATTGGAGTGAAACCAATCCACATTTGTTCATGGAAACTCATACCCAAAGGCCTCAGAAGATGTTTGGGCTGGCATCTTAGGGGATCACATTGTCGGGCCGTCTTTTATTTCTGACAATTTAAATGGCGAAAGGTACCTCGATCTGTTAGAAAATAACATCGACCCAATGATTACCCATAGAAGATTACTCGAAGAAGACGATAATCTTTTAGAGGGCGAACTGTTTTTTCAACAGGATGGGGCACCCCCACATTTTGTTATAGCAGTCCGTCAATTTTTGGATAATCAGTTTTCTGGATTTCTTTCTGTGGGGACATTTGAAATCGAAGGTATTTGCAACAAAACCCGCATCCCTGGAAGAGTTACGTGAAAGAATAGGGAACTTGCCTATAATTTTAAAAATAAAAATAATACTAAAAAAACATAGCGTAACGTTGTAATAAAACGTGTACTTCACAAAAAAATAAGTTTTCTAATTCCACGCGATCAGTATAAAGGATCTAAACAGCGATAAAATTGAAGTGGCCCGAAACGAGCTACTATTGACTGTGACGTCACACCATACCATATTCGGTAGTCGTCGCGCCGGGAAGCAATACAAACAGATGTTTACCGGTGTTATAAGACTGTGGTTGATTTGTTAGTGACTGTTCTGATATAAATATATAATTGTGTTTTATAGTACCGCTTATTGTAGTTGTACAGATATTTTAAAATGACTGATCAATGTTTTTCAAAGGGCCAATCTGATAATTTGCCTAAAGTGGATATGTTTATGGTGGCATCTTTTATACAAAATAGTGAAAGTTTTTCCCTTGGAGAGGTCCGCGGGGTCAAGGCAGAGAAGTATGTATTTTTTTAGCTTTTAGTAACAATTTATAAACATAAAATAGTTATGACTTGATCACGGAATAAAAAGAAATAACTACAAAATGCTTAGTCGCAACTAAGCATTTTTAGCAGACTTAGTCTTATGTTTGAACGAATTTAGGGTAATTCTTTACAACAGCCACTTCTATATTTTTCGTGTTTTTTTTTTTTGTACACATGCGTAAAGTGTCTCTATAGAAGACATTTGCTGCAAAGGAAATGTTGCGCAAATGTATAATTACCTATCGTGTGTATTTTCGTACTATGTTTTGGGGCAAGGAAAATAAGTGATTGTGTCGTGTTATCATTCACATAATAGATAAATGTAAGATTTGAATAGAATAAATTAAAGGACAAGGGAAAGGTATTTGCAATATACTATATATACTAGAGGTAAACATTTTATTCTTCGCAGTCAGGAGTGTTATTGAACTTTTATATAATTGTTGCACATTCTGTAGGATACTCTTCGCAGTTTTTTGAAAAGAATCTTGTGTTTGTCTTATAAACTTCATTCTTACAATACCTAATGTATTGACTACAAATTTAATTTTCTCTCCCGATGGTGCCGACTGTATTGGCGAAACACGTGGCAGTATATGGGTGATTGGCTGTAAAGTGGCACATCGCAATGTAAATTTCGGCAATTAAAAAAAAAAGGGTAAACAGATAAATTATCCCATTTCACTCATTAGTAAGTCATATTCTATTATTTGTGGCCAAAAAACGTACTCATTTATAAGTGATAGTTAATTTATGAGCTATTTTTGATATTATTTGGGCACGTGAATGACTAAAACTTCACGAGAATGATGAAAAATTACAGAAAATATTATACACATCAATTTATTGATTGTAAATTTGTAGAAATATTACAAATATAAAATAAACATACAAAACGAACTTGTTTAAAAAAAAAGTCTTCTTTAAGATTCATGCCTCAACTAGATAATAATAAAATATTATAAAATATGTGTACATTATACAACGCTGTATAGAACAGTCTTGAAAATTGTTGCAGTCTTATATATTTTATATAAAAGCAATAATTGTAACTGACAAGTAATTTTACAAAATATATTAACATTCAACATATTAAAATTATTATAAAAATAAAAGCTCCTGACTATGAAATATAATCAAAACTATAAACTAAAAAATTAGTGTTTAACATCGGCAGGAAAAGTTCAAACACTTTCAAAAATATGAATGGTTTTATCGAATTTATAAAAAACTCTGTTTCCTTTTAGGACTAGAGTTGGTTCAGGTAGTACCGCCATAATATTTTCAAATTGTATATCTGAAATATCAGTGTCATCAAGACGGAAAAGTTGGTCTTGTTTATTACAATTATCACAGATTTTTAAAAATATGACTCTAACCTCTCCATCGTCATCTAAATCGCTTTGACAGATCGCAGCATATCGATATTGGTTTTTGTTTAGTTTCTTGTATTTTTCCTTAGGAATATTTACCAAAATGTATGTTCCTGTCCTTATTTGAGAAGCAGCAATCTTCTTTTCTAATCCCTTTTTTACTCTGTGACGTCTAACTTTATTTCTTTCCGATGCCCTACTTCCTACAGCTTTTCTTATCTCTAACTTGCGTCTTGATTGTGGTACAAAATTATCATCATCAGAAGGCGGTGGTGTATCTTCTTCTATCTGTCTTCTTTCCATTAAAGTTGCCTTAATTCTATTCCTATAATTCTTTGAATTAATTTTCCATTCCTTTCGCTTCTTGCGTTGTTCTCTAGGGGTCAGTTGACTGATACTTTTTTTATACTGCAATCCTTCTCTCTTTTGTCTTAAATACTTTTGCCTGCTTTGTTCTTTCTTCCTTTCCCTTCTCACTGGATCATCTCTTATTTGTCTCCTACGCTCTTGCTCCCTTTCCCTTTTAATCCTTTTTTTTCTTCTGAGTCATTTTTTTTATTTGCCATATCAAATATACACACTATAAAGAAATGAGAAACTGTCGATCGAGTTAAGAAAATAAATCATCAGTCATTCTCGTGTTAATAGTGTCATTCTCGTGATCCCATAAGAACACGAGAATGATGACACGAGAATGATATTATAGACGTATTTTTGCATTAAAATATTTAACACCGTTCAATTTACAAAAAATTTTATGTCGATTTAATCTGTTTACTGTGTACAATTGGTCAAATTAAGATTTAATAAAAAAATTAATTTTATTGATGTAAATAATGCTTACCACGAAAATGACGCCTGAGAAGGTTACACAAGAACACAAAACGGTTTTAAAACAATAAATAAAGCATCCACCTCCTTTCACGTATGAGGGTCAACTGAACTTGTCCAGTCGTGTCTTAACATTTTTCTAAAAAACGAAGAAATTTATTTCAGAGCCCATCTAGGATGTATAATGTTGAAGGCACGCGAATGACGCCTGCTTACCGGGACAAACTTCACGACATTAAAAAAACAAGCAAATTCAATTAATATTTTTAATTAATTGGAGAATAGTAATGATCATTATGTCTTGTATTATTATATGTGTAATAAATCTGAGTACATTGTAGTTAAAGGTTCTATTTTATAAAAATAATATCTAAACGAGGTCTGAGGACAGGCCACGCGAATGATGATTTCGCTATGAAATACTAAATTAAAAAGTTCTATATACAAAAAGACATAAACCTATTTAAGGCACGATTAGAAATATATGCTAGGCACCATACTCAATAATATTTAATTGTCTAATTGAATTAATAGCATTGTTATAGTGTAGGACATGCTATGTGCCATTTTTCAGCCAATCACCCATATATTATAGTATAAACTAAGATTCATTCTTACAATACCTAATATATTGATCACATATTTAATTCTCAATTTTTTTTTCATCTCCCGATGATGCCGACTGCGAAGGCGAAATTTGTGGTAGTATAATTTACAGCATTTTGGTGTCTTTAGAAAATGACTTCAATTTTAGTAGCACATTGAAAACTGCAACCCTCTGTAGATTCATATTTTTATTTACTATTTGATTTTTTTCAAAAACAATGGATTTCTTCCTCTAGCTAACACTAACTTATAGCCCAAATTTCAATTCGAACGGACTTTTTTTTTTTAGTTATCGTGCTTACAAGAAACGTGACGGACAGACAGACGGACGGACAGATGAACAGACGGACATTTTGAAAGTTGTTCAGAATTCGATGATGAACGAAATGATTTTTTCTCTGCGAGCGATATTAACGATTTTAGAAATGTCCCGATCAAATGCTATATACTCTTCGTAATCGTATTTGCGAAGAGTATAATAATAAATAGCTGTTTACTTTCGCACCAGGAAATTACCTTTACTTAGTATCACTAAATTACATTCTATCTACTAATCTTATTTTCTAACATTGTATACACATTCTTTCTTTAATCCTACCCTAATTAAAATTCAATAATTCGGAATTCGGAATACTTTATTGCCCGCCTGCGAAAAACTAATAGATAGACATATAGTATTTAATAATGTACTTACATTAAAATGATCTTCACACACATGTAGAGACCTACTGCTCTGTGAAATGTCTTTTTCATTTCTTCTACACGCTTTTAGCCATTTTGATCGACGAATCTTATCTTCTGGCAACATTATAAATATTTTATCTGGCACTTTTACTGTAGTATTCTTACACAACGGTACAATGCAATATTTAAAATAAGGAGTTTTTGTTTCCATTTTAAGTACTTATACACTTAAAATTTATGGCGATGTTGGTATTTTTACGGCTGAAATCAAGCAGTCGAGTGCTGGGATCTCCGTCGTGGTATGGTGTGATGTCACGACTACTCCCGCGCTTTTAAACCTGTTTGAAACGGTTCACTCGCGCGCGAAACTTTAATAATTTATAACAAATTTATTATTGGGAATTAAGGCGTCATATTTTGCATATCTTATTTTTTAGTATTGTAGAACAATTTTATGAAGTAAAAAAAATTTGCAAGTTCCCTTTGAGAATGCCGTTTATTCACTCCAAATGTATTCAGAAATGTTCGTACAGAATTTCAAGACAGATTATATTACTGTATGGAAGTCGGTGGGGTTCATTTTGAACAATACATACGATAATTTAAACTGCTTCTTTTATTTCTATTTCTCGAACCTAAAATAATGAAACAATTATTTCTCAGGAACGAATCGATGAAAGTTATATAGAGAATTGAAAGACTTTTCAAAAGATGTACCACTCAACCCCCTTTAACATTTGAATTTTTTGAGGGGGTGGCCGTATAGGGTAGAGGGATGATGATAGGTATACAAGTGTTACATTAAAATATGTCCCCCTTGGAAACAAAGTCGACGTGTTTCACCAAATTTTCAAAAAAATTTTATCTCCAAAGTTATTCAGGGTGCCTTCTTTTGGTTGGGAAACCCTGTATTTAGTTATATGATATTCGAATATGCTGACAACTAAATATTGGAACAAGTATTGACATATATCATATTATTATCAATGTAATCAGTGTCTTACCAAGTAGGCATTGAAACAAAAATAAGTGATCTTTTGAAAAGTCATATTTTTTACGTGTTACCAGCAGTTTGTTTTGTCGCGCTAGGTACACATATTTCGTGAATTAATTGTAAGAATGGGATGCGGAAAGCCTACCGATGGAAAAGTACGCGAAATTATATTCCAACCATATCATAAAAAGCAAAAGAATGGGTGATATCGTGAAAGGTTACTGCACGGTGGAATAGTGAAACTGTTGAGAGAATGTTGTCAAAAATATATCCACAAATGTAGTCTTTGCTATTATAAGGTATGTTTTAGTACGCAATATCTTTATTTCTAAATAGGCTGGAATTTATAGGCCAAAGAGAAACCATTACTGGCCGAAATTCAAACGAAAAATCGTTACACGTGGGCAAAGTCTAAACTCACTTGTACAAAAAGTGACTGGAATAAAGTCATATTTAGTGATGAATCTAAATTTGATGTCTGTGTAGGAGATCACCGTAAACGTGTAACTTGAGAAAAAACAGAAGCCTTTCATAAGGAGTGCCTTAATAGGACGGTCAATTTTCCATAGGGCTTATGGTTTGGGGATGCATCTCGGCAAAAGGTTTGAGAACTATGAAATTTATAGAAGATATTGTGAATGCTGAGAAATATCAAATAATTCTTCATAGTTCATCACTACCAAGTATCACAAAATTATATCCAAATGAATACTGTGTATTTCAGCAGGATGGTGCGTCATGTCATACGGCAAAATCCACGAAAAAATGGTTTGGGGATAAAGGTTTTGTCACATCAATCTATCACAAATTTACACTTTAACATTTTCTAGCTTGAAAACGAAAAAAGTTAGACTCCCTACTTTTTGGGTTAAATCGTTGGTTTAACGTGATAAAGAGATGTCCCAATCTTTTTCGAAACACCCAGACATTTGTCTGGGTGCTTCAAATCTTAAGCAACACACCATGTTTTAGTATACTTACAGAATAGATGTTAATGAGTAAGCCTGGCCAAGGTCATTAATCCTACAGAGTTGTACTGGGTATGCATCATATCATAATACTTGAATAAGTACAACAATAAAAACAGAAATATTAAATTCTTTTTTATGTATTTCCTTATATTTTGTAAGCTTAGTTATTAAACTGTTAAATGACGTTCACACATGTACATTGTATATCTAAGTGATAACTAATAATAAATAAATAAATAAATAAAATAAATGGAAATAAATTTTATTAATGTTGGTACACTTTATTAAAATATGTACAAAACTCACCTTCTTAAGCAGATTTATGAAGTAGCTTGGTTGTCGTTATCACAAACTGGAGCACTTCTATAATAACTGTGTAGCATCAGATATGTTTCTACAGTTGTCTCAGTAAGCCATGTTCGCTGTGGTTAAAAATATGTTTGTATTTTGAAAAAGACCGTTCGACATCTACGGAAGTAATACAGGTATAAGTAAAACACTCTGTGAACTCACTTAACGCAGCTGTAGATGCACCATCACAAATTTGTCTTAATTTGGTAAAATCAGGATCTTTCCGTAATATACTCTCGAATTTTTCAATAACGGGCTTATTTTTTTCGTCATTTATAGTCTGTAATTGTGTATTTACGTCGTCCACTATTTGCAGCGTTTCCACTAACGACAATGAAGTATTTTGCAATTTTTCTGTTGCGTCGAACTACAGTCCTCTATAATTGTTATAAATAGTTTTTAAATCTGTTTCAAGGAAAACATCTTGAAAGCTTGTCTGGCTTTCCTTAATAGCTGCAGCCTCGTTAGGGTTGAACTGTAGTATCATAGCTTTTATTTGTTGAAAATATTCAGCATAATAAAAAGCTGCCTTCAACCACGTTCCCCAACGTGTAAGAATCGGCTCTGGTGGTTCCGGAATACCAGGACACAGTGTGTGAAATGCTCGAAGCCGTTTAGGAGATTTGAGAAATACTTTTTTTGTATTTGCTATTAATGCATCTACCTCTGGAAAACATTTTCGAATCGTTTCTGCTACAAGATGGAACGCATGCACATTACACGTAACATATAAAAACCTACAATCGTCTCTTTGAAGAAAACGGCCCACCAAACGCATTGTCGCATCATCGTCGGTCACAAACATCAACACTTGACTTGTTGACAGTTCAAATTTTTCGAATGTCTCCAACACCATCCGCGTAATTGTTTCGCCAGTACATGCAGTTAGTCTTTTGCTAGCTAGTAAAAGTGGAAATGTTGGTTTAACAGGGTCGAGTACACGTACTATAACATTTAAAATAGAATTTTTTTTACAATCTGTCGTCTCGTCAACACATAACCACAGCCGTGTATTTTTTAATGCACATATAATCCTATTTGCAATGTCTTCACGAACACTTGGTACATATCTACGTAACCATAAACGACTTGGTAAATTCATCTGGGGATTGTATTTATTTCAGAACTCCCGATATGCTGGTTTATCCAATATGCGCAGGGGAACATCACAGGTAATCAGCATTAACAGTAAATTAAACATAAACTGAGGTTCCAAAGAAGACACGCCATTTTTTAAATTTTTATGCCGGTTACTATTAACATGAATTTTGCAGCCGTATTTATTCCAACACATTAAGTCTTGATCACAAACTTTACAAATTATTTTACATCCATCATAGAATAAATCCGGAAATTCACCGATAAATTTATTCACTCTATCAGCGTACGGTCGTTTTCTACTCTTTACGCTCAACATTATTTATTATTTGTTAGTACTCTATGCATCGACCGACAGATAACAACTGAAGTGTGTCATGTCATCGTCATCGTTAACAAGCGCGCGATGGCATTGGTATTGCGCCCGACCCTGAATCTACCATCGCTTGGCCAGGCTTATTAATGAGTGTATCTAGATAAAACTTTTGGTAATTTGTCTTCTAATACAATATAAATATTCGTTAATTATTAATATTAGGTCACATCTGTCCGGATTACACGGGCTATGTTACATAGTTTCTATACCAAATGTCTAGCACCAAGTGTGGTCGGTTAGAAAAAGAATACGAGCAATGGCTGTGAACTAGAATGAAATGACATGGAATAAGACACACCCAGCGAACATAGGGACAGGCTCGGTCTCTGCCCCACCAGCCAGCTACAATACGCTTACACTGTTTCGTCCATCTCGCTTGTTCAATCGATCTTTGCTAACAGTTGGCCACATAGCCGTTTGACACACGGTATGTAGATACGACTGCTTTTACGATTTGATGAATGCGTGACGTATATTCTGATATGTGATATTTATTACTCCGAGGAAGGTATTTGCAAATTGAATTTTAAATGGATTCACAACCTTGACCGTCGTATTCTTTACTCTCCAATTAATAGACTAGTCAAGATATTTTAAAAACAATCTTTATATTGAAAAAATCGTAATAAACTAAGGTTTATGTATGTACTACGCGTTGTAGTTTAGTCAATTTACTAGACATTATTCGTACAAAAATTCTTTTGATACCTCAAAATTTGTCTCTTATTACTGTTCCAAGTTGTTGTAACCAGTCACTATATTTGTAATTAATAAGATGGCGATTCTAAAATATTTTAGGTATTGATTTATCTATTACCTACCTCAATATATACACAAGATAAAATTTTAGAAATGTCTTTTTAAAAGCACCTTACCTCGAGGCGTTGCAGCATCGAACTGAATTAAATAAACCCTAATTAATTCGAGTAAGTCCGAAGCATTTCTTGTATGATCTTGTTTATGCGAGTTTTGACAAACAAAATATAATTGAAAAAGGAATTTTACTTCAAATAATTGTTTCAGAGTGAAAGTATCACACAAATATTTACTTGAAGTAGCCTAAAAATACTTCAAGTGATATTTATTACTTGAATTATGATGTAATACTTCAAGTATTGTTAAGAATAGTTAAGGTAACTTACTTGACAAAATCAAGTAAATATTCAAGTTCTTTTATGTGAATAATTGAAATAGAAGTACAAACATCTACTCAGATAAGTACTTAAAGTAAAGTACTTCAAGTACTAATAAATACTTGAAGTATAATTTCAAGTATTTTACTTTAACTATTGACAGCTCTGTCTAAGGGCCTGTCTTTTCACCTCTGGGTAAGTTCCTGATAACTAAGAAGATGATTAGAAGTGGTTTTATTCAACATTTTATTTATGACTATATTCACATGCTAATCTTTTAGTTAGTTACCAGTAACTTACCCAGAGGTGAAAAGACCGTCTTTAAGTCTATGGCCACTAGTTCTAGGCATTCCAAAATCTTAAAACAGCTGTCTTAACACTTTTACTTTCAGCCCGGCGAGATGTCCAAGTACATTTATTTAAATAATTTTATTAGTGACAGTATGTATGCGATTGTTTTCTATCGTTAACTGATCCAGTTTCATCAACTTTTCTTATTATATTAATCATATTATTAATCATTACATACTTGGGACGAACAGTTTTATCAGGAAACATTTTATTGAAAATACGAGCAGCGCCTCTGACTCGATCACTATTGCGATAATACAATTTCAAAATTTCTTTTTTTTTTCTAAAGAATAAACCATTTATTTGCCTTATTCACTTTAGATGGCCTGAGCAATAGAACAATAATAATTGTATTCAGTATTAAAATGCATCGTCTAATTTTTTTATCATTAAGAAATTATTTAAAGAAATTAAAATGAGTGGAGCAGAACTTGAACTTATTTTTATACTTTGCAGAATATATAAAAAATTACTTATATTTTGGTAAGATGTACAATTGTGGGAAGAAGAAATATTTTTAATATAATTGCACTAAATTTCGATTGCAGTAGTTTCAACCAACATATTTTCTTTGGTCTGTTAAAGTCCCTGCGATTAAAACCTGGAACGCTCTGTATATGCGCTCTGAGTTAAAGTTAAAGAGTTAATTCTGGGTTTTCCCTTTTCATATTCTCTTATTTGGATTTAGATTACGTGATTTGACATTTGAAAAATTGATGAAGTGAAAGTTTTCGCTGGAGCATCTACATACAAGGAAGAAATAAACCTAAATTCTATTTTTACGTCTTATACCTAATATAAGTAAGTATAATAATCGTGACTTTTCTCGACCTCGAGATTTTGATTGATTTATACGTTTTGAACCCTCCTGAATCCATTCTGACTATTTTCCGAATGATGTCTGTAGGTGTGTGTGTGTGTGTGTTTATGTGTGTATCCACGATAACTCAAAATACTAATGAGAGACTTGCCAAATTTGGCAGTTAAGATTGTCAACAACATTTTAGGTGACATATTATATTTGGTGAATGTGGTATCACCAGAAGAGACACAATGAATGAAAGAAGAAAAAAGGTACAATTTCGGGAAAAAAAATTAAAAATTTTTATTGCATTTCTGGACGAATCTCGACGAATTATAATGAAAAACCGTAACTTTATGGAAAAAATCTGTCTGCATGTCTGTAGTACTGCGATAGCAACCGCAGTTTTTGAGATAAAGCTGTCAAATTTGGTACACATGTTCTAAAGGCCAAAGACAATGATAAATTCGACGAGCAAAATTGGCCAGCTGAAAGGACGTCCACGGGACCCAAATTTTTTTGTATTTGCCTTTACAAAAAAAATATATTCTTGATGAAAGATTATAAATCATATATCAAGCCAATAAAATATATTTTCCATTTACATAAATAAAGCTGAGGTAAACTTAATTTTTTTATACATTTGACCTCATAAAATGGGATTAGGATAAATTTAACAGTTTGACATTTGAAATGTCTAATTTAGTTACAAAAATGTCAATGTCAAAAAGAATTAAAATATATGACATGAATTATTATTGACAGTATCGAATGACGCTAATAATAATTAATTATTTAAAAATTTTAATGAAACATTTCAAGGTACGCTATTCAAATTTAATTGAGATAAGTGAAGAATTATATAGAATGATTTTTTTACATTACGATGATATATACTGGTATAAGAAAGTTTTATGCTGGCCACATAAGATATTTTTTACAAATAATTCTGTGAGAAAACTAGAGAAGAATTAAATTAGTAATTAAAAAGTTTTTAGTATCCTGACCCGACTATACTGCTTATTCAACAACTATGATAGTTAGTGTAACAGCTGGCTGGTCAGTAGTCTATAATTTAAGAAAACTTAACATCGCCTACATTTTTTTAGACAACTAATAAATCATAATTGACACATTCATCTAGTATTTTATCTATTTATAGAATGAATTATACCAGTCGAATCTTTTAAGGCTCGAATATTTAGTTAATTAAATAGGTAACTATTTTTTATCTTGTGTCACACCTGGGCTCGCGTGGAGGGTAAAGTCCGAAAAACATTTTTGAGAACTGGTGGGCAGTAATTGTATTGTTTCTGTTTTAATGTATGTATGTTAATGAGAATTAGCATATTAATTTATACTTGATTAATTTGTTGAATTGGTCAATACCTATTATTAGCAGTCTGAGCAATGTTCTCATTAATTTCGTTAAAAAATATGTTTTAATGTGTATGCCCTAACTCTAGCTATAAAATTATATGAATTCTATAATATAATGCAAGCTGTCTTTGTATTAGCTGGAAATGTGCTTGATTTAATGAATAAATTAGTGGTGAATTTTGAAATGTGACGTTTTTTCTGCGCTGGACCACGTCAAATCGACATACTCTTTCTTATTAAGTAGGTTGTTTTCTATACTAAATGGATATTGATGACATTTTGGCTGGTACCGACCTTTCTTATCGATGAAAAAAATAATTATTTATTTATGGCATCCAACAAAGTTTCCTCGCACCTCCTTTGGATATGAACAGCTAGGTGAAAAATAACCGATTATTTTTGCAAAATACTCACCTATTTAAACAAGTCACGTGGTACAAATTTCATGTTTCTTATTGGTTAGATTTATGATGAGGGAAATAATCAGGTAAATTTTGAAAAATACAAGGAACTGCATCAGGTTTAAGTTTAGTTTTTGTTGGAATATTTTTCACAGTTTCGCCTGGTAATATAAAAATATCCTCCCTAATATTATCATTTTCTGGAAAATGAATACTACAAACAACAGAATATTGAGACCAGTTATCTCGGAGAATAGCTTCCAACCAACCATTTACCTTTTAAGATACTATCTTTTGGGAAACCAAAGGTCGATATCATCTCCCAGCTTTTAAAGTGCTATTTAATGGGATTTACATCCAGGAACACAGCATATAAACCAAGAAAATACGAATATTTTATTTGGTGTCATTTTATGAAACTAAATAATCGTTATTTTCTAGATTTAAAAAAAATATGCATCAGTCTTGCCTGTAATTTTATACATTAAATATATGTGGTATTTAGAATGAACCTTAGTTTCGTTTTTCGATATTATTAACAGAAAAATTTTACCAGCAATTTATAAATTTAAGCTGGATATCCGGTGAAAACGCAACCTTAAAAACTGATATGCGACAAATTACTCGATTGTGACAGCAAAAAATACTAAGTTTTCACGTTAACATTAACGGTTCGGCAAGCTTCTTTTTAAGTTCCTTCTAAAAAAAATGTAAAAAAAATCTCAAAAATTAACTCGTAAAATCAGTAAAAATATCAGCGTCAATATAGACATTGCCAACTAACTAACATTTGGCAACGGCGCACCGCGGGTCTGTTCATAGCCTCGATGGAAATTCAGACGGTCCAATCTGTAAAAACACTTTAAACATGACGAACTTTTATTACTATTTGTGCATTTTCTCGCCAAATAATTTCCAAAAAATACCGGCCCATAAATTTACGCTGAACCTGTGTGGAAAACTTATAGGTCTGAAGGCATATGGGACAGAGACGGCTGGTGGATTTAGGTTATACTATATCTCAATATTGGAACATGGAATCCAAACAATATTTTAAGGCTTTTGCAGAAAAGAAATTGAAAAGAAAAAGAAAAAAAGTTACAAAAATGCGCTGCCGACACAGATTACTTTTAGAACATTAGTAAAATATTCGTAAACTATTTTTTTTTTTCGTAATCAGAAGGAAAATTTATCACCCCGTTTTTTTTTTGGTTTTCGAAAATGTTGATTTTTTTGTAAAGTTATGACATTTTGAAATTTAAGTTCTTCATTGTGTAAATTTCAAAATGTCATAATTTTATAAAAAATCAAAATTTTCGAAAACAAAAAAAAGGGAGTGATAAATTTTCCTTCTGATTACGGAAAATATAGTGTGCAAATATTTTACTAATGGTCTAGAAGTAATCTGGGTCGGCAGCGCATTTTTGTAACTTCTTCTTCTCAATTTTTTTTTTTAATTTTTTTTACTGCAAAACTTCTTCATTCAGTATTGGTATAGTCCTGCCATAAAATATTGCTTGGGTTCCATGTTCCAATAATGAGATATGACATAACCTAAATCCACCAGCCGCCACTGATGTGGGTTTTCATTGGCGCAAATATGTCAGTTTTGTGTATTGAAGATTCCATCGCTCGAGAAATAGCAACACAGTTACAGATAGAGAATACCCGCCCAGGTAAATAATTTTTTTTTATATCCATATAAAACGAATGGATTATAGTATATGGTTTCGCAGAAAGCTGGCGACTTGCGGGTAATGCTTTCCTTTGCTGCGCGGGCCGTCTTTCCCCGGTATACAATATAAAATAAGTTATACTGCAATTACAGTTATTTAAAAACTTGATTTCCTATTAATACAATTCATCACTTATAGTAATTATATGTAGATCACTTATGGCAAAATTGTCTATTTACCTATATGTATTTTCTTTTTAGACAATTTTCACAATAGTGCACGTCATTGCAGCCCTGATGAGTTCGGGAGAATGAGAGATGTATGAACAATTGAATCGGTAAGTTGGAAAACAGCACAAGTCCAAAATCTATGTTTTGAGAAAATAAAAGCTGTGTGGCTGTAAAACTACGCAAAATAGAGCGTTGGCGAACACAGAGCAATTGTAGTCTTTAATATCTGGAAGACTTTTACCTCAATAAAATTTACAAAAAACACTAAAGGGGTTAGTTATAACTAAAAAAAAAAAAGAAGTGGACCTGTACTGTTTTTCAACTCAACTCCGGTGCAAAGAAAACTTAACCTATGAACGTAATTTTTATTAGAATATTGTTGAAAATAAAGTTAATATCGATAATATATGATTAAGCTTCGCCTTCGGCGTTTGTTATTGGCCAAGATTTTACATGGTAATAGAACTCTGCCTTCCAATTTCCAATTTTCCAATTTAAATTCTTAATTTAATATTTTTTTTATAATACTGTCTTAGAAACTAGTATATTGTATATATATTAAAAATATATACATTCAGTATATGTTTTATTATACAAAATTGCATAAATGCTGGAGTGACAATCCCGCAATGCATAAATCTTCCCCTGTAATATACTGTATAACATTTTTTGACATTAATTTTTTTTCTTGTTGATAGGGACCGATTCGCTGTAAGCTTTTTGTGTTGGTGGAGAAGGACATTTGTTTTGTTCCAAGAAAGACATTATTATTAATGTTAAAAATTGTACAAATCCTAGACTTGTACTGTTTTCCCCTCATCGCTGGCAGCGGCCTACTCTTATGCCACACCGGTTAAGCTTATCGTACGATTTTTATGCTCAATCGATAGATGGATGAATTTCAAACATAACGGTTATTTAAATTCGAAACGTCAAATTCTGGACTTGTTTTTCAACTCTTAGTGATACTAAAGAATCCGTGATCTTGTCAATAGTAAAGAGAAATATCGAGGTTAATGGTTGCCTTGCAATATTTGAAACAGCTCTCTTCCTTTCGGTGCTAGACTAGTCTGCAGACTCTGCACATTCTTCCAGCACCCATTTTCTTTCGCTTCGGCACTTGTATTTATTTGAATTGCTAATTGTCATCACCATACATAAAAAGATTATAAGGAAATTCTATAAAATCTCATGAAATTCGGCGAAATCTCTGGAAATTGTATAAAATTCCTGAAAATTGTATAAAATACGGAGAAATATAATAAAATTCAAATCTTAAGAAATTTTATGATATTTAAGGGGTACAAAAATAAATACATATTAATCAAACGTTAGAAACGTGATGTACAGTGTAATCATTTTGTTTGATATACATGTTATTTATGAAAATAGAAAAAAATATATAAAAGTTGTGCGGCATTTTCCTAAATGACAATAATAAAAAAACAATTGAATATTGTATTGTCTAGATATATCTAGAGATAACATAACTTTTTATTTGGAAGAACCTATGAATTTGTTAGAATTTTTTTCTGATTACACATGTATTTTATAGTTCTATCCAGCATTTTTTTATCATTAATTAAAAAAAAACTAGTAAAGCGTTCGAAATAATTAAAATGTTTGTTTTTTCTTTGGTCGAACATTAGTAGAAATAGTTAAAAATGTTCTGATAATTAAATAAGCAAAATTTTGAAACTAGGAATACGTACTACTCAACTATCCTAGCTTGGCACTTAAGATTCGATGCGCAATGGTCTAAACCCCGCCCTTTCAATGTAAACCGGTTTTTCGTCTCTGTCTCACACTAACGATATTTCTTCCCTCTCTCTGCGCGGCCAAGTGTCAAGCCAGGACGTTGAGTAGTACATTATTTTCATTTTTCTTTAATAATTCAAAAAATACTGATAGGAACTATCAAGTATGCTAGATGTAATCAGGACAAAACACAAATTTAACTAGACAAAAATACACTATTTGAAAAATCATAGGTATATCTCCAAATCTCCAAAAATTTTAGGAAATACCATAAAATCTCACATAAATAAAAGAAATCAGGTGCACAAAAAAACAGACCGTAGCAGCCCTCTAGAAACTAGATATTAATTATGACTGGGATAATCGATGATTGAAACAGGTATATTAATTTCCCATTACCGTTATTAGACTAAACAATGACTCTAAAGTCATTGAGACTAAACGTGTGTAAATTATTTATTTACATTCTAAAAATACATCAGCGTCTAATATTAAACTAATAAAATTGATTAACCCTAAATATCTTCAGACGTCTAGATATTTAGAAAATCATTAATCATGTTTAAAATATTATTGAAGTAAAATAATAATTATTGTCCCTTTTAATTCAAAGTATTATCACATCAGTTGAATCGGACATAATTAATCCTTAATTAGTGTTTGACTAATTATTATTGACACCTTTTATTTATCGGTGTTAACCCTTCTTCAATCAAGGTTATTTAACCGCACCTTTGATGATATAGGTACTCGGAAACTTATTTACTGCTAAGATATGTAAGGGTGCGTTTCAGACATCTCGGATTTTATTGACATTTATCGTGACAAGGGCGGATCCTATAACCCGAATTTAGGGGTGAGAATGATCACGTATTTTTGTATTAGGCGTAATATATAACCAGTAGATAACATATGAATATGTGTCTGAGAAGACATTTCTTTTATTCTGGAAAAAATATTTTAGTTTTATTACACATTGTATTTAATCCGGCTACGTTTTGTTCTTATGTTTTTTTACGTAAGTATGAAATGGCTAGTTTCCTTTAGTATACACAAAAGATAAAGAATAGAAAGAAAGATTGATACATTGTCTCTTAAAATTAAATGAAACGAACACAATTTGATAAAACACATTTTCATTAATCGATAGACGCAATTTATTTGTTCTTTATTTATAACTATCGCTATCCGATAATATATAACTGTTCTTTATTTTTGCTGATATCGGATTTATGTAATCATTATTTTACTTTAAAACCAAGTAACTTATTTACAGAAATGAATATATTACTTTTAGTTACATAATAAACTGAATCATTTCTCCAAACAAGCAAAACTCGACAAGCTGCATCATTTCTGATGACATTTGAAATCTACGGTAGAAATTATAGCCGGATATTTGAAAAACCAGCATCAAGTAACATGGTATTGTCCAATGTGCATATAATTGGATATACAAAATGAGCAACGACTTTTTTGACAGTACCAAAAAGAAAAAAAATAGAGCAGAAAACGCTTGCAATTCTAGTTCGATCACAGCCACACAAAAAAAAGTTCATTACCGCGAACCAAAATAAATACATGGTTCTAGTGTATTTTTCGACGCTGAATTCGAATCCGTACTTACAAAAAAAGATTTATCGCGTTAGTTTTTTTTTGTTCAAAAACATCCCTTGAAATGGAGTAAAACTATAGTAATAATGTAATGACCAAAATACATGGATCTAGTATATTTTTCTACGCTGAATTCGAATCTGTAGTTAAAAAAAAGATTTATCGTTTCAGTTTTTTTTTATAAAACCACTTGAAATGGAGTAAAACTATAGTAATAATGTAATGACTTAATGAAGTGTGAGAAATAGTAGATATTATATAGTCTAGAGAAGAGAATATGCATTCAAACCATAGCAAGCTTTTTTCTATTAATGAAACCAAAATCCACCCTTGTGGAAGGTGAAAACTACCCCTGAAACTCAAATAACGCACGCGAGTTTAAATAACATCTACAAACGACAAATTCTTGCAGCTCTTAGGACAAAATATCTGAATCTGGTGTGATAACTAAACATTACTCTTAAAGGGTTGAGACTCACCCGTATAGGGTGTAAAAACCACCCCCCACCTACGGAGGTATCTATATTTTGTCCTAAGAGGTACAAGAATTTGTCCTTTGTACATGTTATTTAAACACGTGCGTTATTTGAGTTTCAGGGGTAGTTATCACCCCCCCCCAGAAGGGTGGATTTTGGTATAATTAATAGAAATAGCTTGGTTTGAATGCATATTCTCTTCTCTAGACTATAAAATATTTACCATTTCTCACACTTCATTAAGAGTCAATCCATTTATTACTATAGCTTTACTCCATTTTAAACGATGTTTTTGGCCAAAAAAAAAACTGGCACGATAAACCTTTATTTTAACTACGGATTCGACCAGTGTCGAAAAATACACTAGATTCATGTATTTTGGCCATTACATTATTACTGTAGTTTTACCCCATTTCAAGGTCAGTTTTTGTCCAAAAAAAACCTGACACGATAAATCTTTTTTTTAACAACAGATTCGAATTCAGCGTCGAAAAATACACTTGATCTATGTATTTTGGTTCGTGGTAATGAACTTTTTTTGTGTGGCTGTGATAATTAAAAGGCCTACTAACATATAGCTTTCCAAACGGTATATATTTTGCTTGCTTCATTTACTCATTCACCATCAATGTTGTAGAGTTTCACTACAAACTTTTCAGCGCAATCATTGGCAGATGCCAGGAATTTTATCTGTCACAAAGTAGTTTTGGATATCTGGTACAGATGTTCCAAGCTCGTTAAATTTTCAAAAGTTCTTAATTTTGGTCCCCCATTACTCGTCAATGAACCCGTATTACGTCAAAAATAAGCCCTCATTCGGAAAGTAATACAAAAAAAATTGGGGATACATTAAAACAAAAAACAAAAAAAAATAGATAGCCGTAGGTGAAACGACGGACGCAACAGGCAATCATATGGTAAACATGAAGCATGAATTCTAAATCCTGGTAGATCGTCGCCTGCATTTTTATTTGCTCATAAAAGAGTTGAAACCATAAATGCGAAAACGGTAAGGAATCTAGTTGTAACGTCGTTGAAAGCAACAAGTGTTAATGCTTGTAACTATTCTAGCACGATATGTGCTTAAATTTGATCTGTTGCTAAAAGTTGTCTTTCCACATTTAATACATGTAACATGTATGGTTCACGCCCTACATTTGGAAATTAAAAATAATTATACAGGGGTAGACGCGCTAATTGCAAATAGAAAACAGATTTTTGTTAAGAACCTTCGTCCCGTCCCTTCGAACTTGTCCCGACATTTCACTACCACCACAACCTATTTTATGTTGAGGAGGGGGGAGGGCACGGTTGGAGGCATTCTCTATTTTCACAAGTATTTTAATGACGTAAAAACGTTTGTGCTTCAGTTAAATCCTGGTGTCTCACAAGCCATCTCTGAGGCTCAGCAACTATTGTCTAACTAACAATCATGATACTGAGGAAGATATACACGTTATTTATAACAATTATAATGTAGTATTGGACAGTATCCACAAATTAAGAAAATTTTCCTTATCTCTACATTACTACAAACTACAGACTGTATTACAAACTTTGACAAATGTCCCCGGCATACCGGTAAGAGATTTAGTGACATATGAAAAAATTCAAAGTACATAAAATTATGTGATATTAATCAGTATCTCAGTGAGAATTATCCTTTAGTTGATAATTTACAACTTTTTTTTTTTTATTTGTAAATATCACCTTCGTTGATATTGAACGATCATTTTCGCTTTACAGGGTGTCAACTCTTATTTTGACCACTCCCCTTTATTTTCTTATTTATGAAGATGTTTTTAAATTTTAAAATGTGGCCGTATCTGAAATTTTCCGAGTTTTTCAAAAATAATATTCAAAATTACTTAATGCCAAAACATGATGGTAAAAGAAAAGTTGTTTTTTTAAGTATATTTTTGATGAGATTGTAGTACTCTTTGAGCTGATTTCAAAAATGTATAACTCTTTTGAGTTTAGATCAAAATCTGCTGAGATATTCGAGAATAAACTTAAGACATATTTGATTTCACTATTTCGAGGTGGCCTTGCATTCTGACTTAATTGTTGATTTTTAACTCTCAAAACAATTGACTGAATGTTATTCTAAATGTCGTTTTTATATTGTTCAAAAATTACGTGCAAAATGGGATATTCTGTAGAAGAAAGATGAGCAATTGTCGAAATTTATCGTTCGTGTAATAAAAATAAAACTGCAGCATGTAGAGAATTTGCAAACTTCGGATCCCTGCAAAAAACACTTTTCAAGAATTTATATAGTAAATTTAGAACAAATCATGTTGGTTTAGCAGGTAAAAAAGGAACCTGTTAAGACGGTGCTTACTACTAATGTGGAAATGGCAATTCTATTATATTTTATAGAAAATAATAGAAGATCTACAAAAATAGCCCAAGAACATTTTGGAATTTCTAAGGCAACTATTCATAAAGTTAAAAAAAAACACAAGTATAGACCGTTTAAATTTTTGTAATGTCAGAAACTATACCCCCAAGATCTGCAAAACAGACTCAACTTTTGTCAGAAGTGCTTCGCATGGTTAATGTTGATACATATTTTTGTGATAAAATACTCTTTAGTGATGTAAGTATTTTTTCAACATTTCATCGTTTAAATAGAAAAAATTAACTTACCTGGGCGACAGATAATCCTCATTTAGTATTCCCCATTAGACGGCAAGGATGGAGGAGCCTCAACGTTTGGTGTGGGATATTAAATAATAGAATACTTGGACCTGTTTTTGTAGAAGGGAAGCTGAATGGTGAAAATTACCTAAATTATTTAAGAAATGAAATAGAGGATCTATTAGATAACCAAATACCACTTGCACGAAGGTTTGGCAACATGATGGGGCACCTCCTCATAATACTAATTTGGTACGCCAATTTTTAAATCAACATTATACAGTGTGGATAGGTAATGGTGCTCCAATTTCATGGTCGGCTCGTAGTCCAGACCTTAATCCTCTAGACTATTTTTTATGGGGAACAATAAGAAATAATATATATAAAGAGGAAATTAACGATGTTGATGTATTAAGACCAAGAATCATTGAAGAAGTTAATAGAATAAATAATAATCCATATTGTCTGCAACAAGTTTGGTCAAATTTCTTAAAATATTGTCAAATGTGTATACAAAATAACGGAGCGCATATTGAAAATCATTTCTAAATAACTGTAAACATATTTTTTGTACTTGTAATTTAATGAAGTTGATTTTTTTAATTATTATGTCTTTAAATAAGCTTTCAAAAATGTTTTCTTTTTTAATAAAATACATGTTTGATCTTGGGAAGATCTTTAAATAATTGATATTTATTATTAACAAAGATTGTTTTGACACTGAAAATAAGCTCAGTCAGAATGCAAAGCCACCTCGAAATAGTGAAATCAAATATTTCTAATGTTTATTCTCGAATATATCGGCAGATTTTAATCTAAACTCAAAAGAGTTGTACATTTTTGATATCAGCTCAAAGAGTACTACAAACCGATCAAAAAATATACAGGGCGTTCCATTAAAAAAAAACAACTTTTCTTTCTGTATGTATTGGCATTAGGTAATTTTGATTATTATTTTTGAAAAATTCGGAAAATTTCGGATATAATAATAATTAAATAAAGGGGGAGGGGTTAAAATTGGAGTTGACACCCTGTACATAAAATGTGTTTACACAACGAAGGAAGAAAATATAGAAATTGTTTTGTTCCTGCAAATGTTTTCACGTGTTCTCTGTGAACTTTTCCATCTGTACAGGACAGTTGAAAGGTAAGGATTTTTGTCTAATATTTACAATTGTCATATTAACCACTGCAACCAAATAAATAAGTGCGCTGTAATCGAAAAATAAATGTATTGTCAGTTATTTACAAAAAAACATTTTTTTTCGTTTTTTATTTTTATCTCCCACATAAATAATTTAATGTTCATGAAATTTGGTGAAAGTGTACCTTTTTAGGTCCCAAACAAGCTGAAATTTTTTTTGATTAAAAACATTAAGCGGTTTACGAGATATTTGAATTACATCGAAAAAAAGATATTTTCAAATCGAAATTGTGTGTAAAAAAATTGTTTAAACAATCGTGTCAGGACTCTTTTTTTTTTTGTCAAATTGCCTACTTTAAGATAGTTTAAAAAAATGTATCATTATAATGCAAAAATATTTATAAAAAATTGAAAAACCGAAAAAACAATTTTTCTTACTATCAATTTTCCATTATTTGTTATAAATATTTTAATATTTATTGAAATTTAGGGTTGAACTTCATACAAGTTGTTAATTTTAATGTTATATTGAATAATGGACAACTTTTGAATCATTCAAAGTACTGAAAGTAGTAAAAATACATGTTCAAATGTCCAGATTTCAGTGGAAATCAACGCCCTGTGCATGTAATAAGCTACGAGTGCTTTGCTGGAACTAATATTTCTTCAGCGTTATTCTAAATGAGTTTTCTTTTTAGTAAGTTAAGTATTACTTATTTAAAATATTATAATGAATAATATTTAAAAAGTGCAAAAAATTACTATTGAGGATTTACATTAATTAATTATTGTCTGGCTATTTAGTCAATAACCAGCGCCATGTAACCTAATACACACACACGCACGCGCACACGCACTCACACACGCGCACACTCACACACACACACACACACGCACACACACACACACACACGCCCGGGGGAGGATGGGCCAATATAATAGAAGAATGTTCTGAGGTCGTTTCAAAGCAGTTGCACAGACGACAGATCGTTAGTCATCAGTGTTGAAGAAACAGCGTTAATGTCAGCATCGTTTTCGAACCATGATGAAATGATTCCTGACAACTTGCTGAAAGCAGTTTGTTGCATCAGTGAAACGGGCTGCGGAAGTCTAAAATGCGAATGTCGAAAACATGGCCTACGATGCACAAATTTATGTGCTCATTGTGACGGCCCGGGAAGCCGTTATTATTTTGAAAAACAATTGTCTGAAGAATTCAGCGACTCTGAAGAAATTCTTAATGATTTTGAAAGGCTAAGTGCTTGTGAAATCGATATTCCAAATGAAAACCTCAAAGATCTGGAAGAAATAGAAAGTTATATTGAATCAGATGAAGAAGCGTCACAATCTTCATGTAAGAGATGAAAGGTTATTTAGTTTTAATTTTAATTAATGCATAAGATAATTGTAATTTAAAATAATATAAAGATTAAAAAAAATTATAATGAAATGAAAAAGTTGCCCAGAAATTTACTACTTTCCTATTCCTTTCTACTATTCTCATATTAACTCTCTCCTGATATTGACAAATTCTTAAACAAACACTACGTACACAATTGAAAAGAACATAATATACATAAAATTTGAATAAATGTAAAAACGTACATGAATCTGCCGAGTGTCCAGAGGCATTCGACACTTCATGCACAGAATATAAACGTAAAAAACCATTTTCCACCCCTAATTATCCACCCCATTTCTCGCGAATTGGTTCGACCCCAAAATATTTTCCTTTGCTTTTTATCATTCTCACCGCGATTTTCACCCATTTTCGTGCTGTACGGAATTTGTTTGTCCTCAAATGTCTATTAACTCTCTTGGCTTTTTTCTTTCAATTTACTCCTTATAGAAGTATTCTTAGAAATGTGAAAAAAACGTATTTTTAGAGGTGGATGGATTTGCTCAGGTTCAACCCTGATTTCGAAATGACTACCGACATTTTCGGAATCAGCGGTGTCGAATTACTCTAAAAATGTGAATTGTCAATAAGTTAAATATTTTACTTCTAGGAGTTTCAATTTAAAGAAATGAACCTAGATTATGAGTACATGCGTTTAATGCCATCAAAGTTACTGTAGTAATAGGTTATTGCTTTTAAACGAATTCCTTATTCGAAAGCGGAATTCAATGGAATTGTGCAGTAGAAAGAATTTTTCGAACATATTTACGCGATGCGGTGCAACATATCAAATTATTTGCGACAAAACTACTGAATCGTGTGTAAACTGGTCGTAAATCTTTTAGAGTATGCGGTTTAGGGTGTGCGGAGATAAAAATATCTAAATATGCACAGTGACATAGAAAATACGATGCTAGGAAGCAGTTGTTAGTTTTTGACCAACATTTGTATGTAGGTTTAGTGATGCCAGCATAAGAGTTGAGTATAATTTACATGTTTCTTAAAGTTCCCTTGGGTAAATTACTATGCCTAAAGTTTGTAAACGTACGCAATTTAGTCAACTTAATGAATTTGATAGGGGACGATTAATCGGGTTACGAGAGGCAGGAATGTCATTACGTGAAATTGCCAATAGAATAAATAGGAGCCATAGCACCATGTTTAATTGTTGTCAAGCGTGGTTCGAAGAAAACCAAGAACAACGAACCATAGCGCATAGGTACAGGACGTCAGCGAAGAACAACCGAAGGCCAGGATCGCCGCTTTAGAATCTTAGCTCTGAAATCGTTTTGCGATCTCACGATCAATTGCGAACCAAATGTTTGCAGAGGAAGGAAGACCAGTAATAATAAGAACTGTGTACCGTCCGTACCGTCCAATAAGTCTTTTCTTATCGTCCCCATGAGGTGGTACCTCTTTCCGTCGACGCCAACGACTGTAGTGGTGCAGAGAACGACTGTAATAGAATGAGGAATGGAATGAGGTTGTCTTTAGTGATCAGCCTTGCATTTGTTTGGCTATGCATTATGGTCAAGCAGGGGCGAGAAGCCGACGTGGAGAAAGTATTGTATGGTCAGGCACGTGCATGGAAATGTGGGAGTTATCGTTTGCTGAGTCATTGAATAGGGTAGTAGGTCATAGTATTCATTAAGAGCAACATGACCACCTATATCCAAGATGTGTAAATTTCACCTTCTGCCATATCATAGGACGTTTCCTAACCCTGATTTTCAGCAAGATAATGCCCCTTCATATGTGCCAAGGGTAACCCACTTTGAAGATTCTTAAGTTAATCTTTTACCGTAGCCAGCGAGATCTTCGGACCTTTCGCCTATTGAACAGGTATGGAATATCATGGGCAGAAAATTGAAAAATTTATCCCATCCCTAACAAACTTTAGAAGCTCGTAAGCGTGAAATACAGGTAATGGGATAAGAATTCGAAAACAACAATCGCCTCAGCAGATCCATGCCTAGACGAGCCACTGAATGTGTAGCGCATCGGGGTTGTCCAAGTTATTATTAAGTAAAACTCTCTTACTTTCATTTACGTTAAATTTGTAATTCAAACAACTAAAAAAACATTAATTTTGCCTGTAATTTCACCTACTAAATCTGCACATAATTTTAAATAAATTAATAGTTTTCGCTTTTCGTATACATGAGTATAGAAAAAGTTTAATTGCGATTTATAGATTTATGTCGACCACCTGATGAACCCGCCGCCGCCTTAATTCCAGGTTAAATGATATTCGTACTCCATTATTCATTAATTTAATGTATTACCCGCCTCTGACTCGAGATCGTAAGCCAATTAATCAATCCATTTTATTATTGACATCTAATTCTAGCGTTGCGTTGGATTCAGCGTTTATGATTAGCTGCTACTTTCTTTGAAACAAATCAAACATGACGGGAATAAGATAATATCTTAAACTAGGTGCGCATATACATCAATATACTTGATATAGATAGAACTGAGGTTTATATTTCACGTCTTATTGCTTTTAGCATATCTATTCCTTATTGAAATTTTGTGTAATACTATATTGAATGTGAAGTTTTCCGAGCAAATTTCTTTTTATCGAACTTAGTACTCTTATATAAATCAGTGAGATTTATTTCCAATATCTTATTTCCAGTAACATGCAAATACTTTAAGTTTCTTTCAGAAGTGAAGTGTTCGAGATGGATCAATGCTAAAAATTGAAAATTTTGAGGAGTAATATGATTTATTTTTATTTCTCATTTCTTTCTGAAAAAAAATGGAGTTGCTAGCCAAATTAAAATACATTTTTTTTTATTTAGACGATGAAAACATTTGCAGTACGACACTCTGTATACCGTGTGTCCCAAATTCGAAGCTCACATTGCAATCTCCGAAACTATAAGAGCTACAAGGTCCGTTACATAAGATAACTTTTTAGCAAATATTATGCTGATTCCAAAACCGTTAATGCTAACTGAAACCGTTTTGGGGATTTTCAAAGAAAAACGAAAATTCGTGATTTCTTTTTTTTGGCTGTAGCCAAGTAATCCTTGGTCAGAAAGAATTTAAACTTTTATATTATTATGACACTTTTTGGAGACTAATATTTCGGTGTAGAAACGAATGTTCGATATTCTTCTGTTTTCGAGATATCCGAGGTAACTTTTGTTTTCTTATGGCAGAAATATTGAATTTTTTGTTTTTCAGATTGCGCTTAAAAAGAGCTTTTAAATGATGTTTCACATGCCGAGGAAAAATTGTTTTTCAAGGGACTAATTTAAGAAAAGTTATCCATTATTATTTAACAAAACAAAATAGTAAGCCATGGAAAATCAAAGATTCATTTTGATTTCATGGATATACCTAATACCAACCATTGTAAAAAATAACAGTAATATTAAGGTTACTAGTTTGACATGTTTAAAAAATTTGAATTTTCTGTTAAAATACTGAACATAATCGATATGGAGAAAGTATTTTAATAACAATAACAAATTAACATGAAGTAATAGTAAAGAAGTAAGAAGATTTAATAAAACTGTTCAATATGTCCTCCATTAAGCTGTTCAATATGACCTCCATTTTTTGCATCTACGCCTAACTGAGCTGATTACTCTTCTGAGAGCATTGGCATTTATTGTGCCGAAAATGTCCCTAACACTGTCTTCCAAAATATCGATAGTTTCCGGGCTTTTAAAATCATACACTTCATTTTTCACCGTACCCCACAAATAAAAATCAGGAGGGGTTATATCAGGAGAGCGGAGAAACCACAATATTGGTCCTCTGTTTGAAATTATGCGGTTACCAAAATTTTCCTGCAATATCCATCTAACATTATTAGTATTAGGACAGCTACCTTGTTGGAACCACAGTTCGTTTATTTTGTGTTCTGTAAAAAGCTATCTTATCTCGGGTAAAACTTGATTTTCTGGAAGTTCACGATAGGCTGCTCCCGTTAAATTGTCGTGAAAAATGAATGGACCAATTAAATGGCGATCTAAAAATAATTAAGGAAAGTATTATAGGCAGATCATAGCAGTGGAATAGGAAGAGAAAAGGTAATATCTATCATGCCGCACCAAACGTTGAATCCAAACCTAGTTTGGAATCTTCTTTTGCGTAGTTACATGTAGATTTTCTGTGGCCCAGTGGTAATAATTGTGCTTGTTAAAGAATCCACAATTTGTAAAATTACTTTCATCAGTCCATATAACTCTCGATTGAAAATCAGGTTGTTCTTCGGATTTCTGATTAAACCAACGACAAAATTCAAGTCTTCTACCAAATCATTATTGTTTAAAGCTTGGACAATCGTAGGTTTGTACGGATGATATTTCCTTTGTTTTAATGTATTGTGTACAGTCTTAGAAATATTTGTTTCGCCTGAAATTTGTCGCACTTCGAAAATCCTCAAACTTTGAAAATGAAAGAGAAAATCCGAAACTTGTATCGATTCCATACGATCCTCGATTCACCCGTAGGTATTTGTAAGATTTTTAAATATATATAGGTATAACAGGTGGTCCATTCATCAGGAAATAAACTACAACAAATTTTAAGCAATCCAAAAGACAAAATTGATACAAGCGAAAAGTAGGGGATTTACGAAATTAACTGTAAGGACTGCAATTAAAAGTATTTTGGACAAATTAGACGGTCAATTCACGGAGCATATGGCTCAACTCAAATTTGGAAGAACCGGTAAATCTAGTGTTGCCCAACATGTGTTTGGGAATAACTATAAAATAGATAGTGGCAATTTAAGATTAATTAAGAATGTAACAAATACCAGACAGCTGGATGCATTCGAAAACTTGACAATTACAAAGTGTAAAAACAGTGTAAATTATGACAGAGAGCTAATCCAATATATTCCGCCCTATTGGTTACCGAGTCACGGTTCACTGAACCGCAATAATAATTTAGGTATAAATGGGATATATTGTTAGCATAAGGTTAGTTTTAATTGTCTTCAGATGATGCCAGCTTGGTTGGCAAAACGCGTGTCGAGTGCAGTATATGGCATTTTGTGAAAAGCCACGTCAGTGCCAACATTATTTATGTTACGACTCTTCGTTCCAGTCTTTTCACCTTTGGGTAAGTTACTGATGACGGTAACGAACAAGATGATTAGTAGTGGTTTTACCATATTTACATTCTAATCTTCTAGTTGGTTACCAGTAACTTATTCAGAAGTGAAAGACCGGCACTTCGGCAGCTGAAGAATATGTGGTGGTGTATAAAAATAACGTAAACAAAACCACTTAATTACGGACACACTAATTTTCATTCAAATTCCTCCTCGTGAGTGTTTATAAAAATTCTTAATTTTTTACCCTAGAGGGGATAAACTTGCTTTTGAAAATTGTTATTTTACACAATTCCAAGTGTCACATAAAAAGGTCTTATGAAAAATTAATCGGTGCCATTATAATTTCAACTGGTTGTTTGTTACTAATCCATTAAGTACCATAAGAATTATATTAAGAACTTTTGTCTGTGTTCTAAAATTTCATTTATTTTTAAATACATGAGTCACTTTTCAAATTAACATCTTAAGGAAAAGTTAATATTGTAGTAATTAACATAATGTTTTTTAAATCAAGTATGAAAGTGGATGAAATAATAAATAAGTTTATAGATCATATTCATTCATATCATTTACGTTAAATGTTCAAAGTTATGTCCATGACCCTCGCTAATGCAATCTCGACATTTATAGTAGCTAAAAGCACTTATAAAATAACTTACTGAGTTGTGAGAGAACACAATTTACTTCAGAGTAATTTACTGGCGAGAATTAATGTGCAGTTCATGAAATAACGGCAAATTGGTTCAAAATTTTGTAAGTGCGTTAACTAATTAGAAGGTCAAGACTGCGTATATGCGTCAATGACAATCATATCAAACATTTAGCATAAACTATGTGAGTAATCTATTTGGGCGCATTTGTTAATTTTGCATCTGTTACATCAGTTTTATAGTTCATACTCAACTACTTAATAAAAACCAATTTGGTTTTTGTAAAATTGTTCAACAGTCTAGGCCGTAACGAGGATTGTAAGTGAGACAGTTGAGATACTTGACGAGCACAGGCAGGCTATTACAATTTACGACCTTTGCAAGACCTTCGCCTGCATTTATTTCACAGTCGTATTTCAAAAATAGAAAGCAGTTTGTTAGTTTCAAATTTTAACAGTAATAATTCTACTTTTAAAAATGTAGAACATTGGGTACCCCAAAGCACTATATTAGGGCCCGTGCTCCTCATCACATATATAAATGATCTATTCTTGAAAATACTCTAAACTCTCCCATTAGCGATTATATTAAACATTACTTTTCTAATAAATGTTATTACCTATTTTATATGAAAAAGTTATAAAACCGTCGGGTAAGAAAACACCCTTTCCAACAATTAAAAAAAAATTGGGTTATTAAAAAAAAGCTGCCAACCGGTTTCTGCTGATATCTGTCATTCCAGAATGAGTACCGATATATACCGCTCCAATTATCGCAATTCTCTAGTGTGTGTGAAAAACGACCGTACATTATACAGTGAGCACGTAAAGGTTGGAATAAATTCCGTAAAATCGTTACAAAGCAAGTGACAAAAATTCGCTCAGACACGTCGATTTTTAAATTCATTTCTTAATTTGTTTATTTTTAAAAAAAATTTTTTACATACTTTTTTTAAAAAAGTTATGACGTCATCGGCAATTTTTTTAAATGGCAACCCCCATTTCTAAAAATTTCATTTGAAAGAGCACATTTTTCTGCATACAGTACGTTAAATTCTAAGGCATGTTGCATGATGAAATTATCGAGAAAAAAACAATTTAACATTAATAGCACACACGTGTTTTACTTATGGTCGAACCCTGGTAGAGGAACTGTTTTACGACTTACACATTTTTCATGTTTACGCTTTTTTTCATTTACGTAGAAACGCGGACCTGGCTGTCACGTTAGTTCACATTTACTCACATTCAGTTGCCACATTATTTAAAGTTTTAATAATGGAACGTTGAAGTGAGAGACAGCGAATTGAGATTTTGGTGATGATTGGTTGTAGAAAAATGTCCCGAACACAAACTCGGGTTACTGAATTATTTAGCGATAAATACCCGGATCGACCGATTACACAATCAACTGTTAGCAAAATAGAAAATAAGTAGCGAGAGTGTGGTCATGTAAGAGATAATTATACGAGAGGTCGTCCTGCAATTTTAGAAAATAAGCAGTTAGATGTTTTACTGACAATGGAGGACAATCCTTACAAACCAAGTCGCGAAGTCGCAGCAGAGCAGTCAATTAGTCAGTCGACTGCTTTAAAATATTTGAAAAAGAATAAATGGCACTCATATAAAGTAACTTTAGTTCACGAGCTTAACGAAGATGATTTCGACCGCAGAGTACAGTTTTGCGAAACCATGATGGAAAGATGTAATACCAATCCACATTTCTTAAGTCGAGTACTTTTCTCTGATGAGGCCACCTTCTGCTTAAATGGCGCTGTAAATAGGCAAAATTGTCGATATTGGTCACATGAAAATCCACACTGGATGATGGAGGTACATACCCAGTTTCCACAGAAAGTAAACGTGTGGGCTGGAATTGTTGGGACTACAATTTTGGGTTCATTTTTTATTGACAGGTCATTAAATGGTGTAAAATATTTGGAGTTGCTCCAACAAAACATAATACCGGGACTTGCCGTACTGTACCCAAATGGCGAAAACCCTAATGTACCGGAGAACTCCATATGGTTTCAACAAGATGGCGCACCACCGCATTATTCGGTAATAGTGCGTAATTATTTAAGCGAAATTTTCCCAGACAGATGGATTGGTAGACGCGGTTCATTATAATGGCCAGCTAGATCTCCGGACCTAACTCCATTGGATTATTTTTTATGGGGTTACCTTAAATCCAAAGTGTATTTTAATAGACCGAATAACATTGAGGACTTAAAAGACAGAATTAGGTACAAATGTGGAAGAGTTGGACCCGAAACAATTACTAACGTTTTGCGAGAATTTGAATTTCGGCTTGGGCATTGTCAAGAAGTAAATGGTACGTAATTTGAATATTTAATTTAATTATTTTTTGCTGGATTTTTTATTTCTTGTATTTCTGTTTTATTAAACTGCTAAAAGTAGTTAAAATTTTTTTTTCGATAATTTCGTTGTGCAACATGCCTTAGAATTTAGCGTACTATATGCAGAAAAAATGTGCTCTTTCAAATGAAATTTTTAAAAATGAGGGTTGCCATTTAAAAAAAATTGCCGATGACATCATAACTTTTTTTAAAAAAGTTTGTAAAATATTTTTTTTAAATAAACAAATTAAGAAATGAATTTAAAAATCGACGTGTCTGAGCGAATTTTTGTCACTTGCTTTGTAACGATTTTACGGAATTTATTCCAACCTTTATGTGCTCACTGTATACTATTTTGTTTGTATATAAGTTGAGCAGGATAAAATGAGGTTTCCTATTATTATTATTACACTATTTTTAAAATTTTATTTTGTACCATATTTAATGGTTTTAATGCCGTTGTATGTACTCGACTAAAGAGAAGTATAGAGTTATTAATTGTCAGCAGGTTCCTATTTATTGTTTTAGAAGGTAAAATTTGTAAATTAAGTTTTTTGTTTCAATACGTTATTACATAGCATATTTGAAAGTCCCACTAAAGATATTGATCTATGATTCCTAGATATTTGGTTTTGTTGGTTTCTTTTATTTCATGAGAAAAAATATTTATTTATATATCAAGACGGTTAGTTACTGTTTTTGTGAATGCAATAGAATTTTTTTTTTTCAATTAGATGAACATTTCTATTGCGCCAGAAGCCTTGGGGGATCTATCTCCCTCATATCCTCCATGGGTACGCCACTGGTTAGTAATCAATATGATAAAAAGAAAGATCGTAGTAATTTCATCGACTTATAAATAAAATATGCTGACATTTTTTAATATTATGGCATTAAAAAAATGTCAACATACTTCTTACAAATTTAAAAGTCTAAAGTGGTTGTCAATGAAATCGAACACATGTATTTTACATTCTTTGAATTCTGTCAGAGTCAATAGCGTCAATTCCAGGATAATAAAGAACGTCACAATAGTTGGCTTGTGACAAAACTAAGAGCGAGGCTACACGTGCGATTGTTTTTCGACGCGTTAGACGACTTTCTAGCCGAACAAAAGTAAGTGGCTACATGAGCGTTGTGAACAACGGAAAAGTCAGTCGTTAAATATGGATGACGATGAAGTAGCGGTGTCTGTATACATGGCCATGAAAGTTATTAAAAAGAAACGAAAACGTAGATGGTGGGTACATCCCATAAATAATGAAAGATATTTATTTGAATGGTTGTTTTTATACACTTTATGGGCAGCTAAGAGCAGATGATCAGGAATTTTTTAATTATTTTCGTATGTCTCGATCTTCCTTTGATGAACTGTACACTAAAATGAAAAATGATTTGACTTTCCAAAACACTAACATGAGACTTGCAATTTCCGCTAAGAGATTAGCTATGACTTTATGGTAAGTCCCTAAGTGTATATTTATTTGAATTTACGTAACAGGAAAAATATCATTAAAATGAAATCGGCAAATCCGATACTAACACTAACAGATAAAAAACTTAGGAAATATATAAATATTTTTCCCCAGATTAACTAGATCTGATTTAAATTCCTAGACATCATTCTTGAATATTTTGAGTAGTAGTATAGGCGTAAAAGTGAAAAACAATAAAATATTATAAAAACTTTTTATTAATTAATCTAATAAACAAAAATAAGAATGAACAAAATTTACATAGTATTTAAATCTTGTGGAGAAAATTGAGAAAAATTTGAGTAGTATGAACCGGCTGAGAATCCAGGTCTACTCAAATTTTCAGGGCAGCTTGCATTGCTGTAGTTGTGGGACATCATACTTGAAATATAATAATTACTTTCACGTGGAGAATGCGGAACATTTTGGGTATTATTGTTTAGATTCGATTCCATATTTTTATATTTCTGTAGAAGTTGCATAACTTCTATACGAAACGAAAGTTTACGGTGTTTCCCAACTCCTTTACAGAAGATAACAGGGATGTGAAAAATGCCAAGTCGTCATCTTCAACATGTGTTTTTTGTCTTTTAGCATTTTTGTCCATAAACTGAATTAATTTTTCTTCGACATTACTAATTTGTTTCCCCTTTCTGGATTAGAATGCTTTTGGGGCAATCGTTGATGATGTAGGAGTTGAAGTTGTTGGTTGTACGTTTTTCTTTATCATATTTTCACCGTTTTCCAAAATTTCGCTTTCATTGCTGTTTGGGTTTGGGTCTATATCACTTATTCCCTGACTAGCCTGGTCATCCTCCTGTTCAGACAGGAAGCTACTGATCGTGTGATGTAATTCTGCAGACTTTTTTTTAAAAATCTGAGCTGTTCCTTATAAATGTAATGTAACTTTTCTGGCAGAACCAGATTTCCCTGCCACATACAGCTTTTGAGGTAACGAACGTATGCATCACGCAAGTTTCCCCATTTACTAGTCACCTCTTGCACTACAACAAAAATACCAGTTATTAAAACGTTACCCACTTAGAGGGACAGTGAAATAAAGAATAATCTTTTACAGCTGAAATATTTGACATACGCATCTTTATTTTTTTTTCAGATATCTCGGAAGCGGATGTAGTCTCCGTGAAATTCACTACACTTATAGAGTTGGTCGAAAGACAGCAAGTGGCATTATACGTAATGTGTGCAAAAAAATTTGGCAACTGATGGTAGAAGAATATATATCAAGACCAAATGAAGAACAATTGAGGACTGTTGTAAAGGATTTTGAGAAACGCACTTACTTTCCTCACTGCTTAGGGGCGGTCGATGGCAAGCACATACGCTTAGTAAAATCGCCAGGAAGTGCTTCGTTGTGTTATAATTACAAGAATTTCTTTTCACTGATTTTGATGGCAGTTACAGACAGCAACTACCGATTTATCTACATTGATGTGGGATCTTATGGAAAAGATGCAGATCCAACTATTTTTGAAAATAGTTCCTTATGGAGAAGTCTGGAAAACAATACTTTGGAGATACCGGCTTCAGAACATATTCCAGGCATTCCTGACATGCAAATTCCATACACATTTGTTCTGATTGATTTTTATTTCTGAAGTCATCTTTTTCGAACTACGCCGATCAATATTTCGATATCCATCGCCATTGCTTCTCTACAATACGCCCGACTAAATCAACATTCGTGTAGCCACTGCCATAAACAACAATAGAACACTAGATGGCACAGCTCGGGTTTCGAACGGACGACGTAACGGGGATCGTTCAGCATATGTTGCTGTTGTGAGGTAAAGCTATCGCCAGTCGTTCGCGTAGCCGATTCCATATGCATGTGTACAAAACTATAACGGACGATATGTCGTCCGTCGAGTCGAACGACAAATATTCGCCCGTGTAGCCTGGCTCTAAAGTCTCACACAATAGGCTATTTAGTTTGTTGGATAACATGTGTCTACTACCGTAAAGAACATTTAGGTTACAATATGATTTTCTTAACACGTTATTTACAAATATTTTATACCCCATGTGAGTCTAAAATTACCCAGAATCTTGGCTTCTCTAGTAACTACAAGTTGATTATTATTAATCTGTATGTGCATCAAGTGAGTCAGACTGCTTAAGGCAGATTTTTGACCGATAACTAGAATTGATGACTTAGCTCCGTTAAGTTTTAAGGAGTGACCCATTGCGGTATTAGTGAGGGATGATAGAGCCTCATTAATTTTACGACAATAACCAGCCACCTCAGATGGTGAAAATAAATAATATAATTGGGTGTCATCTGCGTAAAAGTGGTGCCAACAGTGTGAGATGAAGGTTTCAAAATTCACAGTATAAAGAGTATAAAAAATGGGCCTAAAATGGATCCTTGTGGTACTCCAGATGACACCGTTGTATATTTAAGACAACAAGTGCCATTACTTTTCTATTATCCACGTCACTAATAATGTCATCAGTAATATTTAGAAGAGCTATTAGACAATTATAATTTTGCCTAAATCCTGAGTGAAATGTGGGTAATAATGCAATGCTGTTTGGATATAGTCGAAACTGATTTTCAATTACTCTTTCTAAGATTTTAGGTAATACTGGCAATATTGCTATGGATCTTAGGTCTTTAAAGTCAGCTGGGTTAGTTTTAGAAATTGGTTTTATTAAAGCAAGGATATACACTATTATCTAAGTAGTAGTTTATGATATGGGTAATTAACGAAATTATGTATGGACAACACAATAATTTTAAAAAAGTGATATAAGTAATTATTATAAACCATCGGATCCCGTTTGCCGTGGTAGAAATTTTATTTATTATTTCGCTAATGATGATAATCATCATTTACCCTCGAGAATGTAAAATTATTAGATATGGAATTCTTAGTATGACTGTCATAAAAATGTATCAAATTCTTCTTATTGATGACTTATTGAACTGAACTGATAAGAAAATTGTTAATATCATCAGTATCTGCTAGTTCATTACGAATTGTAACTATATTTTTATTGACAATATTTGAACTCCTTCCAAGTACCTTTTAAGCTTGATGTACGAAACTTATGATTCAAATAAGCCCGTTTTTAGTTTTTTATAACGTTAGTACAGTTGTGCCATATTTTATAATCTTGCTAATTGGCACCATTCTTATTAGAGTTTTTTTTTAATTTATTATCTCTGATTGACATCAACAGTTTTAAGTTGTCAGTTAGCCAAGGCGCATATGATTTACGAATGGAAAATGTTCTAATGGAAAAATATATGTATTGTACAATTGCCAAATTTCCAAATTAAAATTCTTTATTTACTATTATTTACAATTCTTCTAATATGTCATTTACTTTATTTATAAAATAAAATAAATAATATAGAAACATGGGTATGTTTTGCTCATTCCTTATGTAAAAAATAAAATATATTCATACAAAAGGTGATCCTCCAGGGCGACAATTCCCTCCCAGAGGTGCGGATAGGCACCCTGAATAACTTTGGAGATAAAAATTTTTTTGAAAAATTGGTGAAACATGTCGACCTTTTTTCCAAGGGGGACATATTTTAATGTAATACTTGTATACCTATCATCATCCCTCTACCCTACACGGCCACCCCCCTCAAAAAATTCAAATGGCAAAGGGGGTCGAGTGATACATCTTTTGAAAGGTCTTTCAATTCTCTACATAACTGTATTTTTTTAAACTTGTATCGATTCGTTCCTGAGAGATAATTGTTTCATAATTTTAGGTTCGGGAAATAAAAATAAAAGAAGCAGTTTAAATTATCGTATGTATTGTTCAAAATGACCCCCACCGACTTCCATACAGTAATATAATCTGTCTTGAAATTCTGTACGAACATTTCTGAACACATCTGGAGTCAATACACGGTATTCTCGAACAATTCTTTCACGTAACTCTTCCAGAGATGCTGGTTTTGTTGCAAATACCTTCGATTTCAAATGTCCCCACAGAAATAAATCCGAGGGAGTTAAATCGGGTGACCTAGCGGGCCATTCCACAGGACAGCTTCCAATCTATCGCTCAGGAAACCGATTATCCAAAAATGGATGGACTGCTATAGCAAAATGTGGAGGTGCCCCATCCTGTTGAAAAAACAGTTCGCCCTCTAAAAGATTATCGTCTTCTTCGAGGATTTGGGTAATCATTGGGTCGATGTTATTTTCTTACAGATCGAGGTACCTTTCGCTATTTAAATTGTCAGGAATAAAAAACGGTCCGAGAATGTGATCCCCTAAGATGCCAGCCCAAACATTTTACTTCTGAGGCCTTTGGGTATGAGTTTCCATGAACAAATGTGGATTGGTTTCACTCCAATACCTACAATTGTGCCTGTTTACCTCCCCATTTAACTGAAATATCGAATCATCAGAAAAACACGTATTGTACAGTAGATTACCGTTTAATTGTTCACTAAAAATCTCACAGAATTCAAGCCGACGATCGGGATCATCTTCGTTTAATTCGTGTACCAATTTAAATTTATATGGATGAAATTTGTGGGCCTTTACAATTCGATGAACACTGCTTCGTGATACACCGAAAGCCTCAGCTACTTTCCTGATCGATTAAGTATTATCCATCTGCAAATAATCCAGAACTGCCACTTCGACTGCTTCATTCCTAATCGGTCGCTGAGGTTCATGCTTTTTTTTCCTACAGAACCTGTTTCCATAAATTTTGTCAATAATTGTAAAACATATTGAGAACCAACCCTTCTATCTGGGTGATTTCTATTGAATATGTGCTCCGTAGCTCTAGCACAATTATCGTTTTTAAAATAAATGCTGACAATTTCTATTATCTCCTGAAGGGTATAAACCATATTGAGGACTCACTCTGGTAAAATGCATCTCGATTTAAAATTGGTTGTGAACAAATTAATGTTCAAGGACTATCAAATACTTATGAGTCTTTTATTATTCTAAAACTAAACGGACAAGGAAAGTGTTTTTTGTCGAAAAAAACTCGTGTTGATTTGAGAGCACTAAAAAATGTAGTTTTTTTTTTATAAATTCCAATGCCCAGTGCCGTGTATTTTAGATTTTTTAAACGATTTCGATTGTGTGTAATCATTAAAATTGAAATTGTTTTCTTTAAGAACGAATCGATAAAAGTTAAAAAAAAATACACAGTTATGTAGGGAATTTAAAGACCTTTCAAAAGATGTATCATTCGACCCCCTTGGCATTTGAATTTTTTGAGGGGGTGGCCGTGTAGGGTAGAGGGATGATGATAGGTATACAAGTATTACATTAGAATATGTCCCCCTTGGAAACAAGGTCGACGTGTTTCACCAATTTTTCAAAAAAAAATTATCTCCAAAGTTATTGAGGGTGCCTACTTTTGGTTGGGACACCCTGTATATTCTCATTTGTACGAGAGTTGTACGTAAGCCCGTAACTGGAATGACTATCTGAGATGCAGTCTTTATTTATAACAATCATAAAGACCACTTTAGATTAGAACTTTTGCTTGAGAATTTTTCCAGACTACCAAAATACTAGGTACATGCCGTGTTTAACTGATTTAAAACTGCTAACACTTCACGATTATCCATAGGACAAGGCTAGCCTGAATTATGCAAAAAATACAGTGTGAACAATATTTGCTAAGGACCATCCTGGAGCAAAATTTCTCCTCATCTAAAAAGGTCGTCAATTTTTGATATATGAAGTTATAAGTTTTATTTTAGATTTGTTATATTTTTATGAGATACACATCTCTCACTAACTACTATACTGTACGCCTTAACGACGCGACGATAAGTTACTGAATATTTATACTTATTTACTTGAGGATGAATAATTGCACAATACTATTGATAATGATTACTTTGTAAGTGTCTAATGCAAAATTCCTGTTCAAAATCAGAGAGAGAAGCAGAAGTAAGTTCTAGGAATCCATAAGTATTATAAATAAAACACGGAACAAAATTCTTCAATTCGGTAAATCTTTTAAAACAATGTAAAAAATGTACATTTATTCCAAAACAAACAAATCATAATATATCATATATTTTTAGGAGATCTGGTTGCGTTAAAATTTGTTTCTTAAATAATTTCGATAGATATTAAAAATAATTTTGACTATTTTAATAAAAACTTTCAGCAGAATGTATAATATATTTTTTCCAATTAAATTATCATTTTTACTTTTTCATTCTGCTTTCAGTATGCAATAAGTATATAAGTATAGAAACATATCTATGATCAGCAGTTCGGAATTTAAAATCCACCCATTTTTTTTAAATAATCTTTAATATGGAGTACTGTGCATGACAAGTGTGGCAGAGTGTCACAGAAGACACTAAACACACAATAAATCAATTTCCTGTATTCCAAAGTTGTACGAGAGGGGCTACACCCATTTTCTGAGTATAAAAATTAAAATAAATAAATAAATAAATCTTTATTGGAAGAGGTTAGCCTAAGCTATCTTCGATGGTAAAATTTGAGTATTACAGAATTAAAAATTAAGCGAAAATTTAATACATTTATAGTAAGATTAAGATTTAAGCAATACAAATTAACTTTTTACACCAAAATATTGCAAAATATTATACAAACTATATATTAGACATCTAATAATCATAATTACCCTAAAATAAGTTCAGAAGAATCTGGACAGGCAGGTAACATCCAAACACAGTAATAATTAATATTAACAACAGTAATAATAAAAAACAGAAATGAGAAAAAAAGAATCATTCACTTACAGTGAGAATTAAAAACAAAATTCTATTTCTTATCTACGTTACTAAATGAAAATGAATATTTGATAAGAACATTTTACGTTTTTCTTAAACTGACTGATGGATAATAAATCTAAGTGAACTATAACTATATTTAACAAAATAGGTGCCAAATAAGAAAAACTCTCCTCATAATTGCTAGTCAAATGTTGAGGAATTGTGAACGTATTTGACTTTATATTGACTATGTGAATATCAGACCGTTTAATAAGAAGATTATATAAATATCGAAGCGTTTTACTTTTTATTAATTTGTATAAGAATATGGTAAACATGTAATTAATAAAATATAAAAATAAATTAGGTTTCCTCTTCTTGGTAAAAGTTTAAAATATAGAGTGGAATGAAAAAAATAATAACGCTGAAAAATTTTGTTGCTAATCATTATTTACTACATTTATAAAACTTATCATAGATAAGTACAACATAAATCTTTTTAAACAATTATTTTCCCGGCTATTTGCCAAAACGCTGAAACTTGGATTGCAAAATAGATAATATGCACATTATGTTCAGTGTGACTGACTCAATAATGTTATTTTTAATTCCAACTATTCTGTTCAGTAAAACCAAAAATAAATAAAAAAAGGTACTCACCAGTTAAACAATCACTTTAAAAAAGTTTAAAACATCTGCCGACACGTGTTTCTGCTTTTAGCTTCGTCTGGACAGCTCATTTAAACGATGCAAAGTAACTAAATACTAGTAAACCCCAATATAATAAACCTTGATGGTTTCAGAGAACAGGATAATTGAAATTATATAGTGGAAATTCCGCGTAGGGGAGAATAATTTAAAAATAAAAATATGTTAGGTTTCCTCTTCTTGGTAAAAGTTTAAAATATAGAGTGGAATGAAAAAATAATAACGCTGAAATTTTTTTTTTGCTAATTGGAGTTTACTAGTATTTAGTTACTTTGCCTCCTTTAAATGAGCTGTCCATCTACTTTAGGATTTGTCTAATTTATGTGATGTATTTTATATTTTATGTTGCCAAGAATCAACTATCTAGTAACTTACACAGTAAAATGCTATTAAGTGTTCAGTCAAAATAGATAAAAATAAACGATCTTCCATATTTCCAACTTCTTGTAATCTAAGACGGGTTTTTCTTTTAATGAAAACCTTATTGGTTAATGTAGGCCTTTCATAATATTTTTAAGCGAATTCTAATCCTCTTAGCCTTACTGTCTAGTTTTTTTTTCATTCTTCAGCAACTATCTCAGATTTGTCTTCAGAAACCACATGCCAATTAATAGTAGTTTCTTTTATATTTCCATATCTGATAGTTTCTGCCATTAAATTTTGTTAAATCTCCAATGTTTCAATATATCTTCTACACAGACAATAACTTTTGTTTATTCTTTTTCATTCCTCTGTATTTTACTACCTTCTAAAATGCCGACCATTCGTTTACTAAACATAAATTTCAGTATTTAACAGCAAATTTAAACTCCTTGAAGCCAGTAATGTATTTAATAAATAAATCTAAGCAAACTATAACACTCTGAAATAAAATTGGGTTATACGTTATAAATGTGTTGATTGGGCTTATTGAAGCATTAAATCAAATTTAAATAAAATTATTAAAAACCGGGTGGCTATTAAGAAACTCCATAACTCCGGGGTACATTGAGATATCGATTTAAAATTTTTGTCTCTTACAGAGAAAAGGTTGAAAGGTATTCCTAGCAAATAAACCATTTATTTAGAAAAAAAGAAACAAGCGAACAACGATTTTTTTAAATTCAGTTAAAAAAAAACCAATTATACGTGATCTCAAAATTGGATTGAATATTTTAATACGACTACCACTTAAAAAATTTAGTATTCAACGTCCATTCTGCAAATTTACTACCCTTAGCCTATGTTTAAATTGTAAAAATAGCCGTTCTGATTAAATTTAGGGACACTTCTGACCACACTTATTCTATTCGACGACGCAGGTCCAAGTTGGCAAACGGTTCTCGTCTTTGGTCATACACTTTTTCTTGTAATGCATTCCATACTGAATAGTTCAATGGATCGGGAGAATTCATTGGCTACTGATTTGCTTGAACAAAGGATGGCTCTCTGCTCTCTGCTAAGTAATGTTGTGTTCTTGGAGCACTGAACAAAAACATAATCCTTCTTCAGGTACAGCCGGCGCATTTCATGTATTAGATCCTCTCGTAAATGGTGGATGTAGTTATCTGCATTAGTTACTATCAGCTGTGGATTAGTAAAAAATAGGCTACTTTTGCTATATCAGTATATTACGCAGGATACCATGAGTTTTTTTAGAAAACCTGGACTAGTTGTAGTATAGACGATTAGGTTGAATAGCGTTTTTTTCATGTAATTGAATAAACTCAGTTATTTTGCCTATTTTGAAGAATTTGAATCGTAACATCTGTTTCATCTTAAAAAACTAAACGTCGTAGATTTGCATTAGAAAACTTTCTATAAAGCCGAAAGCTTATAATGATCGACGCATTTTTGCATTTAATAAAATTGCCGAGGTTTGCATCTGTTTGTAGCATTTAACGCCTAACCGTTTTTGAATAATTTGTACATACCTGCGACTGATTCTTAATCTGTTTATGTTGTGATAAATTAGTTCCCGGTTGATTTTCTTGTGACCACAGTTCATATACTATTTTTGAATTTTCTTTATTTGTATTTGTAACAGTTACAGGCCTTCCACTCCCAGGTTTTACAAAAAATTATCCAGATTCTATCAATCACCTAATAGCACGATTTATTCTAGAAAGTGGCTATCTCTTCCTGGAACTTCTTCCGAAATTTTTTTGCCACGCCATTTTTTTTTTTTTTTCTTTAATAACCAGTTGCAATGATCTCTTAGTCAGACTTAGTTAAATGAGCTGCCATTATTACAAGAAATCTCGAAATAATTGAACATAATTTCACAAACAGATTGTTGTCTTAAAATTTTCTAACGTCAAATACTCCCGGAAACTAGGATTTTGTGTTGTAAGGGAGACAGGTCTCAGTTTATTGTGAGTCCGAACTCATCTAGTATAATATTCCCTCTCTATCTTGATCTGAAACAAATACAAAAAATTTTTAACCTGGGATTTACAACAACCGAAATTTAACTTAGTTACATTTCTTTTAATAAAAACTAATTTTGTTTTAAGGTGCTTATAAAATTATCAACTTGTAATAGTAGATTTGAATGGTAAATATAAAATTTTGTTACTTCGTTGTTTTAACCTTTTGTCTGTAAAAGAAAAAAATTTCAAATGAATATCTCAATATTGTCCGGAGTTATAAGATCTTCAAACACCATTCGTTTTTTAATGACCAATTTTCATAAAAATAAAACTGTATTTAGATATTAATTTATTAAAGTATTAATTGGTCATTATTTGCATAGCTATTTCATATTCATATCAATTTTTATAACAATTTTCTCATTGTTATAATTTTCCATATTTATTTTTTATTTGTTCAAAAATTTTATTATTCTGGGCTGAAATGAATACCAAGATGTCATGGTTCACAGAAATGTAAAATTTAATAAAAAACTGCTTCCGCCTGTTATTTATTTATTGTATAAATTCATACTTGGAACTTAAAATTTGCTATTTTAAGTTCTAACAAATTTTTGTACAATAAACGAAACATTGGAAAGTAACGCTTTTCATTTGTCGTGTGTCCGGCTAGTAAACTACGAAGTATGATTTCAAGGACGAAATCATTACCTTTTAATCTTATTAATTTTTATTATTATCAATTTAACATGTTAACACTGGAATATACAATTTATTTAGCACAGGGCTATGGTTTAGGAACATTACCATATAAAGGTGTTGTTTCATTATATAACGCGGTTAAAAAAAAAAACAACTGCTGAATTTCCTTTTATTATAACAGCTTTTACCGAAAACTGTGTGTCTTAAAGTAATTACTTAGGAACTATAAATATATTATTACCTGTTCTCTTCAGCTATATTGCAAAATAGTCGTAGTGGCCCTATGTGCTATATGATAAAACTTAGGAAAGATAACAAATTATTAATTGACTAAATTTATTTTATATGTTACGGCTAATTACAGTTATTGTTGTTATAGCAAAATTTCTTTAATAGTTTATATTCATTGACGAAATAGAAAATAACTTTAGTTTTAAAAAGGACAAAGAATTTTTTTTATTTTTTATTATTAATTAGCATATTTTAACCCTCTTGTTCAGCTTTTCTCCTCATACTTGAAAAACTGATATCAGTTTGTTCACTGCCGTGGTTACAGGTCTGAGAAGTTTTTGCAAGTATCTGGGGTACCGCAGGGTTCGACCCTTGGACTTCTCCTTTTTATCATGTTCATCAATGCAATTGTGTCAGACATTATCTGATTTACGCAGATGATCTTTAGCTACTGTGTGATGCAAATTCTTACAAAGAGTGTGAACTGTTGCTAGATGTACTTAATAAAATAAATTTGTGGTGTACACATAACAAATTGCCACTAATAACGTCATTCATAAGAAAAAAATCCTATCGCATTTAATTATAAATTGGGCGGTATCACTAATTATATGTATAAAAGAGCTTCGAGTAACTTTTGACCCTAAACTAACATTAATTTTTATTACCTATTAATTAGTATAGTCTAACCCTCTTGTTCAGCTTTTCTCCTCATACTTGAAAAACAGATATCAGTTTGTTCAATGTCGTGGATACAGATTGCAGAAGTTTTTGCAAGTATCTGGGGTACCGCAGGGTTCGACCCTTGGACCTCTCCTTTTTATTATGTTCATCAATGCTATTGTGTCAGACATTATCTGATTTACGCAGATAATCTTTAGCTACTGTGTGAAGTATATTCTTACAAAGAGTGTGAACTGTTGCAAGATACAATTAATAACATAAATTCGTGGTGTACACATAACAAATTACCACTAATAACGTCATTCACAAGGAAAAAAATCCTATCGCATTTAATAATAAATTGGGCAGTATCACTGATTATATAAAAGAGCTTCGAGTAACTTTTGACCCCAAACTAACAATCTTAAAACATATCGAAGTTACCACTTCATTTGGAATTAAATGTTTAGGTTTTGTTATTAGAAACTGAAAAGGGTTTCCGAACATGTTTATTCTTCGATTATTATATAAATATTTCGCTATATCGAAATTAGAATATGCATCGATACTCTGGACCCCAATCTACGTTACTCATGTAGCGACGTTTAAAAGAATACAAAGACAATTTTTGAAATATGCAGTATATGTATTAGATAGCATATACCCTCCAAGAGGATTTTCTCATAATTCATTTATTAACACGATTTAACCTAATAGAGTTGTCAAAACGGAGATCTGTACATCTGATTATATTTTTATATAAAATTGTTAAACATATTTTGAAACTGTCTGGATATTCTAAGGCATATCAACATACGAGTGTCCAGGATCTCAGCGCTGCACAACAATGTTTTTAATCTCCATACAGCTAATACCAATATTCTCAAGGCAGATCCTCTTTATCGCAACGTGGAGGGCAGGGTTGATGTATTCATTTGTACTATCAACCAACTGAAAAGTGTTTACAGCCAATCATTTATTATTATAATTATAAATATTTGTGTTATATATGTGTAGTATATGTATGTGTATCTATTTATAACTGTATAAGCGTCTGTGCTTATATTTACTGTTACCATTTTTGGTTTTAATATATTTTTTTATTACTATTTGTTGTATAACCATTTTTTATATTGCCATTTTTATTGTTTTTTATTCTTACCGTTTAAATTCAATTTACCTCCGTATCCTGTAATTGGGCTTTTACCTGTTGGATATATATTAATAAATGAATAAAAAAATGATTGAAGATGAAGTTATTGTGAAATCCATTTTGATTTACAAAAGTTATAACACATTTATATATTCGGAACAATAATCGAAATTGTTTATTGAAAATGTTGAAAAAAATACAAGTAAATAACAAAAAATTGTAGTATTTTATTGAAACAAATAATAATTAGCGTTCAAGTTCACTTAATCAGGAATTGAGTAATATTTGCACCGATGCGGTCAGTTCACTTGATCACATTTGATCTAGTCAGAAGTGACATGAGTTACAAATAAAATGTGCAGCAGCCTCGGATGTCGGGCGCGCATGCGTATTTGGGAGGCACACGTTTATATGTTTACATTTTATAGGTTTGATGTAGGTTCTTATAAAAAGTCCTGAAAGAAATGGAAACAGATGAACCAGAAACCAACTTGACATTTTTCTTTTTCCTTTCCTAAGATTTCTCGATTATTTTTATGTTATGAAATATAGTAATTGCAAAAACGATATTTTTAGATGAAAAATATGCAAATTTATTGTTGTGACATGCAAAACCTGATTATCCAGTCAATCGTTTGCCGCTTTTCTTACACCACTACATTACTGATTTAAAGATCACATGTGATTCTTTCATCCGGGGTGGAGCAGCATCGGCAAGGGGGAACTGACCTGGGTCACTTTTGATTTCAGATCAGTTGTAAATATAACATGTAAAAGCTGATCTAATTGATCTAGATCAGAAGTGACCTGATCCACAGTGCAAATAAAATACTTCTAACGATAAGTGCAAATGTCAGAGGAAGAGGAAGCCACTACATTTATCAAAAACTCCAGTCTTGGAATATACGTAATGTGTTCATTACATTCAAACTGTTCATATTTTATGATACAGTATATTTAAATTAATACCATATGTTAAGCGTATCACTTTATTATGATCAAGAAATTCTGGGAAATTAAGAAAAATATGAATTCCAAACGGCAAATTTTTACAAAACATAGGTACAAAATAAGATTGTATAATTTTTACAAAAGTTGTAATTTTTTGAATGTATCGTTCTCTAACTAATAGAATTAACAAAAATCAGTGGTGTTTAATACACGTTCATGCATACACTCAAAAATGTGATTTATGAAATCATTCCATAAAAGTCAAAGAATAATAATAATAATAATAAAAGAATATCTATAACGGATTTATTTATAATTCGGGAAATATTCGGTATAAGGTTAAAAGACTAAAACCCAATCAAATATCTCACAATAATGTCCCTATTAGTGATCTCCAAGATATACTGGATGGATTTTCCCCATTTTTTCAATCGTCCTTCACGACTCCAACAAATTTTAATATGGCCGACACTTACATAAATATTAACTTTCCACAATTTCCTGTTCCCAAAATTTATGAAGAAGGTGTATTAAAAGCACTGAAAAAAGTCAAACCGAAATGAACTACTGTTCCGGATGGAATACTCGCATTTCTTTTGAAGGATTGTGCTATTTTATTCGCATTACCATTGTCAATTATTTTCAGTTTGTCGCTTCAAACTAGAACCTTCCCCGATTTATGAAAAAAGCTAAAATATGTCTCATTTACAAAAAAAGAGACAAATCTGCTACAGAAAGCTACAGGCCTATTATAACTTATTATAACCTCAGTAAATTATTTGAGACTGTAATTTAATATATTATTTTTCCACGTCAAATTTCAAAACCAGCATGGGTTTCTATCTGGCAAGTCCACGACTACGAATTTGACGTGCCTAACACAAATTATAGCAGAGACACTTGACCGTGGTAACCAGGTTGATGTCATCTATATTGATTTCTCAAAAGACTTCGACAGACTTGACAACGGTATTCTATTGCAAAAAATGTTCAATTTCGGACTTACCGAAGCTTTTATTAACTTTTTCTTTTCTTACCTGTCTGACAGGAAACTTACTGTGCAGTACCGTGGATTCAAGTCTGTCGATATAACAGCAACCCCAGGTGTTCCTCAAGGGTCCGTTCTCGGACCTCTCTCTTCACTTTATTTAAATATGCCACATACAAATTTACTTAAATCCTCACCCATATATTGTATGTGTTTAAATTATGTGAATATATGTATGTATATGTATATGTTTACCTACATATATATCTCATGTTAATGTGTTATTCATTTTGATATGTTGTAACTCTAATTTGATTGTTGCATTATGTATTAGTTATTTGGATTATTTAGAATATTTAATTTGTGTCAAACATTGTTTGAAACTTACCCTGTAATTGGATTTTTGTCTGTCTGGGTAGTTGTAACTATAAATAAATGAAAGAGAAATGATTTAGTGCAGATCCTGAACATGTCCAAAATCGCACCAATTTGATGCACAGGAACCCGGCATTAACTTGGAGAAAAGGAGACGAAAATAGAGCAAGTCCAATAAATAAATTGTAAATAGTATTAAATATGTTAAATAAAATTGAATTTTCATAACAATCACAAAAAAAGTGGATTTTTCATTACAATCCTAAATACAATCCAAAGATATAAAAATAAAAAAGGTCTATAAGTCCACGATTTAATTTCGTTCCTCGAATAAATAATATAGTAAACAATTTAGGATTGATGTGACGTAATCCTCTCAAAACAGACTGGACCGTCATCGACGTCCATCCATCACAATTTATGAGAATTAAGTCGTCGCCGGCGATTAGTGAGGCTTTCCCAGAAAACAAAAGTCGTGCACCAGAACAGGTGTATTATTTACTAACCTATTTATCCAAGTCAAGAGCTAATTTTAAATGCTTGACCATTGCATCATTCCACAGCACAATCCGTTAAACAACGCGGAACCTGTTTATTGTTTATTAGTAAAAATACACTTCTTGATAAATTGGTGTAACCATATTTATGGACCATTTATACAGAACAAATTAACCAACAATCATTTACTTTATTGCCCTGCTGATTTTTATGTCTATTTTCTGGGGAATTTTAGTGTTTTTGAGTTGTTTTTGTTTGTTTTTATCTTGCCAAGACTACTGAGAGCAAGTTCATAGACTTGCGACAGGGGTTATACCAACTCGTTCGTTATTTATTGAAGTGAGCAAAATTACCTATTAATAATTACTATTTTTAGACTACAACAATAATTGCACTAAGGTGTTGCCAACTGCACATACGTAGTTCAGTTAATCTCCGAATTTCAAGGATCATGTATAAAACCAAGGGTTGTCACCTAGCTAGTACTTCACCGGTATGACCAGTAATTAATAAGAAGAGTCCAGATGTCAGTGACAAACACAAAATATAATTTAATACACAAAGTGATTGTTTTGCATTCTCTTCATTGTGTGTTTTGTGTGTTGCTTTGTCTCATTGTGTGCATAGCCTGTGGTAAATGGTATCCAGAATCTGGCACAGAAAAGAATTAACGACGCACACCCAAGCACCAAAATATTTAGTTGGCTTCTTTTGATATGATTTTATTGAATGGAAATCTCTGCGGACTATGTTAAAATCAACGAATCTTGGCGTACACGTCATGATAACTACAATTAGAAAATATGATAAAATAAGTCACTGTATGAATCTAAATAGTGTTATATCTTTTCATTATGAAACGACATTGGCAGTGATGTCATTTGACCACGCGTTGCTATGTGTTGTAATTATTTCGGCTGCTTATACGTTATGACGTGCAGTTTATTTCAAACTTATTTGCAACACGAAAAACGTTGGCTTTTTTGACGGCGGTAAACTGATCAAAGAAGCCGACGTATTTTATGTTGCAAATAAGTTTGAAATAAACTATACACGCCAAGATCCACTGATTTAACTTTACCTCTACATGCTTCCATAGGTGAAATCTGAATTTCTGACACTGACAACCCTGAAAATTATTTATATGCAGAGATTTTTATTATTTTAATACGTTCGAGGATTTCAGTAGATAATTTTTGTTTTTAGGCATTAGTAATTTTGGGATATTTACCCTGCAACCCTTAAAATGGTGGATATGTTAACTTGTATATTCAAAATTCATTCCAGATGCCCATCTTCGTGTCTAAACAAATGTTTTCTTCATAAGTGGAAATTTTTTTTAACAATTCTCTATTTTCATTGACCGACCTGTGTCCCCAAAAAAGAGCGCAATACGTATCTAATTTTAATTCTGGGAAAAAAGCAAAGTACTATTTTACGTTTTCTGACCAATCAAATTTATTGTTAATAAAACTGTATTAATGTCTTTGTTTTGTACTATTTAAAAAAAAAATTTACCAAGTGATTACTTACCCTATACAGGTTGTTAAAACCGTTAAGCACTCTTTTGGCCAAAAAAAGATATGTTCATTTTTTAGTTGTATAAATAAAAGGCTTCTGTTTTTAATCAAAAATCAAAACATTTTTGCTAATTTTGACGCCCTCTAACGAAGCAATTTTGGATATAGTTAAGTTAAATCAATCTATTTTGAGCCAAAGAATTTCTGGTGTTACGTTGTACACGTATTATCCAAACACCCTATATATCTCATTGTAGAATGTTTTGCCAACTTTTATAGTTGAAAGTATATCATCTCTTTTTGAATTTCAGTATTAATTTTTATTCAATTTATCCCAATCCAGTCAGTGGCTGAATAAGAAACAATGCAATGTTTCGAAACTAGGCATACTAAACAAGTTGTGAGTTTTAAGACTTTATTTAAAAAATACAACAAAAAACAGTATGTATTGCCAACCATGAGAAAATTATTCATAATGTATAAGTAGTATTAATAAGAAGAGGAATAAAAATAATTTAAAACAATAACTTTAGTAGTACGAGAATTTGAGCGCGTTTCGTACAGAATATTATCTACATCGGGAATACCAAAGCTTCTTGACTCTTGCTCACTCAAGCAAAAGAGCAACTGAAATTAATAATAAGCAATTTCTAGAAAAAAATAATAAAATAGTTATTGAGTATTACATAATCATTCATTTCAAACCTAACATGATAACAATAAATACCTATAGTTTTCTATATTTTATACTGTCATTCTCATGACACATAAAGAAAGATTTATGTGTATGTAATTACTTGATTTCGAAAACTTGAAAATATAAAAAAAAAACAGTTTCAAGTTAAGCAGGACCTGACTCTCAAATATGTAATTTAAACTGAAATATTTTTTGTCACTTCCACCTAAGCTTTCTAGAATCAGTGTGAATGCATTTTAGCAAGACACTTTGCCAAATGTCTTTTTTATGTTTTATTGGTACACAAATCACATGTAACAGGTTGAGGACGAATTTCCTCGCAGGGAATACGCCTGAAAATGTTTTTATCGTTTAGTGCAGGGACAATAAAATGTAAATCCAAATGGTTTCACCGTGTTGTCTTAACTATTATTTTTTAACATATATCATAAGTTATAACCTATATATACCTAAATATATTCAATTTCTTCCATCAAAAATTGAATAACAAACATGCCGAGGCAGAATTGTGTCATACTGTCTTCATTAAGTTTTTGAATATTTTTCCAGTTTTTCGTGTTTAATTTACTCAAACCGTATGAGATTTTGTATCGTTTATTTTACGCGATTTAGAACGCATAGAAATCCATAATAAAAAAAGAACATAATCCTCATCAAAAATAATTTTATGTAGCTACAAGCAAATTTTCTACACTGCGGTTTTAAAATTTTATTTTAAATTTATATTTTTTCAAATATTTTAATAACTTCTAGAGAAACTGAATACGATTCCGGATAATCGTGTCTGTTCTGATACGCATTAGAAATTCTGTAACCAAGTATCCAGTACCCTGGTAATAATAAACATGTTTTAATCCAAATGCCAAATACTAGGGTAGGAATCGGTTAAAAGTTGCGAAAACCCAAGTGTTCTAGCATGGGTACTCGGTTCTGACAGCTCTAATTCAGAAAGAATAACCACAAGTTACACCATTTCAATAATGTTAGTAATCCTCTATCAATTAATAGCAATTTTGAGTTAGATTGGTATATATTTTTTATAATGTAAGCAGAAATTACTTTTTACGTATAATTATTAAAAGAGATTATATTATTAGAATGTACTTTGTAAATTTGTCTATGGCGCTTACTAATATAAATCGAAAACGAAAAACCCTGAAATTTACGAAAAAAAACGTAAATTTATATAAAAATGTAATACCTCAAAGCTACTAGACCCACTCACAAACCTTGTATAAAGGGACACGTTTTCTAAACAATATGTTTATACAAACATTTTTTCTTGAATAATATTGTCATACATATTAATCATAATACCTACCTTTTAAAAATATCTACAGGTAGCAATTTCATAATGATAATAATGGTTTATTTGTCCATTTATAGTATAAGAGCAATTATTATAGGATAAATGTATTAACAACAACAGTAAAGAAAATGTAAACAAAAATTCCAAATTAAAAGTAAATATGTGTATAAATAAATATGATTACAGCTCATTAGTGTTCCTAAATGAAAAAAAGATATAGAACTGTTAGAGAACCTTGAAAAATTATAATTAAAATATATGTATGTTCATGGAAAATCTTAAAACACTTGTATTTGGTATTTACTAAATGTAAGAGTAATACAGCTATTAAGCTTTGGCACCAAGAATTTTTATAGGAGAGTTAAATCTGTTAATAAGTAACTGGTATCACAGCCACTATCAAGATACCTACCCTACCTATCTACCTGAAAGGTAACAAATTTTTATAATTTTACCTTTAGCTGCCTTAATAAATTGTATGTAACAATAATAGGTGGGACTCCAAATGACATAACAATATTTAAGCATAAATTTAATATGATGATGATGAACAAAATAATAATGATTTTGTTATCCTGGAAATGCTGATTTAGCCTAAGTATAAAGCTTAACATTATTAGAAACAGTTTACTCAGTGTATAGAAAAACCCTAATTTATTATCGAAATAGACTTTGGATGCCTATATCGTTAATGTATCAGTGCGAACCGGAGCATGCAATTCGATTTTTTAGTAATGATTCGGATTAGTCTGCATGTACGGATGTTGAAATTAGAACATTTTGTACCACGTTAATGTTCCCGGTCATTTCAATCATTTAAATCGCTTATAAAAAAGGGCAACATGTAGAGGTCCCAGATCAGATCCTGGTGAAACCCCTGATGCATTTTCATGTAGTCTAGATTTAAACCAATTATGCATGAGTAAAAACGAAACAATTGAAACAGCATCACGGAAAATCCGTATTGTGGCTTGGCTTGCTTGCCTCTGCTGATCAATAACTTTAGAAGAAAGTCTCGTCAAACTGGTTAAATCAGTATTGGTTGACTGATGTAAACCGTGTTGGCCAAAAATGTGATGTTTGATGAGCGATTATGCAAGAGCATTTTACAAGCTTTCGTGAATTAGTAACGCAATTATTTGAACTAATTTTGTTCTGTTCCTTAATTGATGGGTACAATATGACATCATAATATGAAACGGTTAAGATTTTCCGTCAGTACCGTAGCTACTGGCAATTATTATTTTAAAATTTAATTTAAATATCACGAACTAGTCTAATGTCTTAAATTATTCTTGGGGAATTAAATATTAAATTGTACATAATTATCTGTAAGAGTAGACTAGGAGTGGAATTGTGTAGATATAATAAAGTTTATGTACTAAGACAAAGACGGTCTTAATTAAAATGAAGTGTTGTTTTATGTTGCAATAAGGTGCTTCTAAAGTTTCTATAGCATTCATTGCGATGGAAAAAACCCTATATTATACTGTACACCTTTGAAATGATTGAATGCAAGTAAAATTTGTAGTAAAAACGTCGTTTATAATTTAAGAGAAAATTTATTTGAAACTAAAATTCAGTTTGGAAGTATTCTGATTTATAAAGGGTATTCCACATTTTATTGTACCAATATAGCTATCTTAATACCTAGAAAAGCTTGACAGATAACAAAATGTACAATATAAATAAAAATATGTAGAATTTTTATTTAAATAATCCTACATTTTGTCATTATTAGTAAACTATTTTATTATCAGTTGTAAATCATAAAAAATTACTTGTCTAATACTTTTGTAAAGTTACAGTAAAAAATATCGCCCACTAGCTATTATTGCTACGCAAACTCAAACATCGTCAAATACAAAAGTTTTATTTTATAAGTCATAGTGAAAATCCATTTATTGAGATGTTTACGTTTCTCATAACATAAAAACGGTCCCTAATCCTCGCGACACTTAGTCATATTATGTTGTATTATTTGCGCTGGTTTAATGTTAATAGCAAAATTTAAGTGCAATGTGAAGTAATGTACCGCTTTATGTGCAAGTATTGCAAATCCCAAATATTATTTTTTTTTATCCTCGATATAAATCCCGTCTTTACTTATACGTCTGCGTGAAATTCGGAACGATATCCTAAAATTTTTGTCAGCAACGCCATCTCCCATTGGAGCTGAGATATTTCGTAGTATGTTATATTGAAAATGAATGAAGAAAATAGAAAAAATTCAATATTTCAACCCCTGTTGTAATAATATATAATATATAATAATAATAAATTCATTTATTTATCTAAAGAAGGTAGTAAATACAATTAATACACATAGTGACATAGTAGACGTATGGTTTCAACAATACAGAATAATATAATACAAAAAAGATACAATAGTAAATAAAATAGCATTGAAAATAACTTAACTAAACAAAAATTGCATTGAGAACAACTTAACTACTCGTAGGTTACTAAGCAGTATTTTTGTTTAAGTATAAAAGTTGAGATTTAAATTGTTGACCAGTTTTACTGGCCTTAATTTCATGAGGAAGAAGATTGAACTGTACAATTCCCTTGTGGAACAAACTTTTCATAGTATTACTCTTAGTTGTTCCTTTTACATAAAAATTATTTGTAATTGCCGTACGAGTATTACGTAGGTGTATCTCAGTAACAGGCAATAACTGTCCTACTAGATAGTCCGGTAAAATATTATTTATCATCTTAAAAATAAAAGTCATAGTTTGGAAGTAAAGAAATTGTTCAGTGTTAAGCCAGTTCAATGTATCTAGCGTCGTTTGACCATTTGAGAACCTGTTGAATCTTAATATTACTCGCATTGCCTTATTTTGAAGAACCTGCATCCTACTAAAATTTGTACAACTTACATATAACACTGAACTGCAATAGAGAAAGTGAGGCAATATTAGTGTATTATAAACTGTTAACATTGTGGACATTGATATAAAAGGAGCAACTCTACTGAAAAATCCTATCTTTTTGCCAATTTTTTTTGATTACATATCAATGTGCTTATTAAATTTCAATTCCCGGTCAATTACTAGACCTAAGTATTTTATTTTCTGAACAAGCTAATCTTTTTCATTATTTATTAGAATATCAAGATTTAAACTGATAAATTTGGTGTACAAATAATTATTACCCACAAACATATATTTAGATTTCAATTCATTTACCTTAAGTTTATTGATTTTAAATTTTTCTGACAAAACCTTTAATTCTAAGTTTACAGTAAGTGTGTCGTCAGCAAATAGATGGATTTTACATTTCCTCAACACATTTCCAAGGTCATTTATATAGAGAATAAATAATAAGGGACCAAGAACATTGCCTTGAGGGACTCCAAAGTTATTTAGTATTTGCTTAGATAAATTCCCATTCATTTCTGTTATTTTGTACCTATTAGTTATATAACTTTCAATCCAACTTAAGATGGTGTGATCAAATCCGTATCTTTTTTAGCTTTAATAGTAGTATTTTACTGTCGATTGTTTCAAAAGCTCGCTTAAGATTTACGAAAACAGCGCAAATTCTGACCTCTGCTTTATCCAACGACTCCTTCCACTCAGAAAATCACCAATTGTAATGCCGTTTCACACGAATGTTTGCCACGAAAACCCGATTGGTATGTGATAGGGTATTCGAACTTCTTTTATTCGATTTGCTAGGAAAAATTCCACGGAGCGTTTGAGCTATAGGGGAAAAATCAACCCACCATCTTCCATACGAACTATAAGATATTTAGCATTTTATGTTGAAAATTAGGGTTGAAAGAAGTAAAAATTGAATATCTCATCCTCTATTGCATTTAAGGATTAGAACTTATTTTATTTGCTGTGTGTGGTTCTAGGAGATAAATAAACCCTCTATCTCCTATAGGCTTAACATTTTAACATTTTGACGGGATTATGATATAGCATTTATTATCGAGGATTTGTGCGATTTTGCTCAATTTTTTCCATGCCTCTCGTCGATTTAACAATCTATTGATTTCGCTCACTTTTTTTACTGTGCCTTATGTTTTAAGACATTTGTATGGGTAACCTTTATAAGAAAAAACCTGGTTGATATCTCATCGGGCTTAAGAAATATTGGGGGAATCCGTGAAAACACATTTTACCCGCTTTCACCCTCTTAGGAATCGAATTTCGAAAAATCCGTTCTTATGTCATGAAAAGAATATACTTCTCGAATTCCATGTCGCCAGGTCCAGGGGTTTGGGCTTGGCGTAAGACGCGTTCGCAAATTTAGTATCAGTGGCAGTGGCACTTTCCTTAGTAAATTTGCTGTTTGTCCGAATAAGACAACTCTAGCAATATCAACAATGATGCACCTACCACTACATATAATCTTCTCCAGTTGAATCAGCAATAAACCACAAAAAGAGGCAAGATTTTTTTATAATTTCGTACTAGCCCTCCCATGCCGCTCCTGATTTTTACGTCCATATCGTCATCTCAAGGCAGGCATGACTAAAGACCGCATCATAGGGAGTCATTCCAGTTGAGGACTTACGTACAACTCTCGTACAACTAATAAAATGAGAATAAATATTGTGAAATGTAATGGTACGCGATATTTTTAAGAATTAATTAATAACCTTCTCTCATTTCTTACAAAATACAACACATTTATGTACTTGCGTAATTAATTGAAACGGTGAAGAACTTAAAAACTATATTTTACATATGAGTGCCGTCATGTTACAAATATAAGTGTCTTTTAGATGTAGAAGATTAGTACTTAATTACCGAAAAAGTGTAAAATATATTTTCCTTAATTAAACCAATATGAATTACGTAAAACTTAATAACAGGGCACTAAATTATATGTAGATTTTGAACGTTCGTAAAAGGTCTGTTATAAATTGAAAACGCCAATAAAGTGGCCTATACACAGTGAAACATGTTGCGATGCATGTATCGACTCCTAGGTTTCATGAAACTTGCATCAGTTTCAGTTTGGCTCCACATTACTCCGATAAGATGATACCAGTCTACACACACTGCAACTTGCATCATGATTCCTGGGAGTCGATGCGTGCATCGCAACATGTTTCAGTGTGTGCATGCCGTTTTATATGACGTAGTTCAAATAAATACACCCCAACCCCGACGGCCCGACGAACAACAGTTTGCAATTGCATTTCGGTAGATAGAGTCCTCGGCGATTTATTGTGTTATTGTGAAAATAAGATCTCGAGGTGTTTCTCACGAAATACCGTGGACCGGTGGATACAAAACAACTCAGAACTAGAGTTTAGTGGTACAGAACTTTAATGCAAATGTTGTGAAAAAAGTTATATTGTGTATATGAAAATCGAACATTTTATCGGATTATTTTGTTCACCAGTATGTGCCAATTATCAAGGCCCGTCTTGCTCCAATGTTGAATCAAATGCAACAGATGAAGATTTTTATGATATCAATGAGGAGAAAACTGATGTATCTTTTTCAGAACAATTTTCAGATATCCAGCAAAAAGAACAAGAAGAAGAAAGCGAAGAAGACATTACTGTTGAAGTAGCATTTGAAGATTATCAGTCAGACTAACATTTTTCCGAAATTAACAATAATTCGAGCCACTTAAATCATTTCCAATAGTACCATTTTTTAGTTAATAGAATATTTTTTAACAAAACTCATTCACAATAGATCGTAGAGTATGCCTACCGAGGACACCACGTTAAAAAAAATACGCCAAGTACACTACCCCACAGGTGGTGCGGAAATGTGTGCATATTATGTAGAATACGACTTCTTCAACTTTTAGAATCGCTATTTCTCAGGAATGGTGATTCTAAGGAAAAAAAGTATAAGAACAATTTCTGTAGATAATTTCATGATCTAGAACTTGTCTGACCTATTTTTATGATAAAACTTACCATTTACAAAAAAAATGCAAAAACCAATATTTTTGACCTTTGACCTTGAATAACTTTTTTAGCAGACGTGGGATCGATGGGGATTTTTGACATTTTATTTGTAATAGTGTTTCCAAGATCTGTACCAATTTTCAGCTCTATGCGAATTATTGTAAATTGAAATGTCTACTTTGACCGGATTTTAAATATTTTAAACAACATCGAGGTTGATTAAATTATGTAACTCATAATTTCTTTTATTTTTTTTTTTGCATGAATATTAATATGTAACATGCACATATATTTTTGTTCATTGTGTTTTGAATTACTGAATGTTATTTTCATTGCGCATTGCTATTACTGTGAAATAAGGCGTTTTTATTAAAGTTTTAATATTTTCATACACTTCTGGTTCTCCTAGTACTAATAATTCTTTGCATAATTTTAAATAACTGTTGTTATTTCAGAGTCTGGTGATTACACACATAAATATGAATATGTTCATGAATTTGTATTTTATGCAGAGTATAAACAATTACCTACGGAATGAAAAACATGCAACAGCAAATATTATAAATACAAATTTGCAAATTAGCATTTTCTGTGCTAAAGATAGAATAAATGTCGAAACAATAATCAATACAAAAGATTAATTTAATTTAATGTTGCCTTCATGAAATATAAATGATTTATAAAGGTGAGTCGTGACCAAAGAAAGAAAAAAGACTACTAAAAAAATTCTATGCAATTTAAATGAAAATTAAAATCAAACGTTTGTGTCTATTAATTATTATAAACTGTTTAATTACAACATATGCACATTATAGAAATAAAAGTATTTTAACAGCATGTTATTTTAAAATGCATAGTTGCATTTGTAGTATTTGTACATAATTAATTATTAATTTTTGACTTAAAATAACGGTACTCGGATATTATATATTGTGTAGGTTTAAATCAAGACAGTATCGAATTCATTGGAATAATTATTAAATCATACATACTATGTAAGTAATTTTAAATTCCCGTAAAATAAAATATTCACCAACACTGTAAAATATGCATCTATAAATAATTTTAAAATGTGGGCGTTATAAAAAGTTGTCTAGACAATAAACAAATAACTAGTTTGATAATGTATATCATATCATAATACAGAATTCGATAAATTACCGAAAAGATTGTGTGAATTTATTAGTCAACAATATTAAAAATATCATAAAAATCATGATCAGTGCCAGCTGTACCTTTCAACGCATACTTGATTCATGGGAAGTAACGTTTATTATTATTATTATTGCACCAAAAATATAATAACACTTATGCAAAATTTTTTGGCGACTTCCCATTTATACATGGAACAGACATGTATCCAGATTATATTTTTAGGTTAGGTCTTAAACCATGTCTCCAAACAAAATTGTTAAATTATTAATCTATCTGGCTTTTTGTATTGTTTAGTTTAGTTTAGTTTGTTAGTTTTAATATTGTTCAAAATATACTATATTCGTGGCTCAATAATTATGCTTAAAACCAAAAAAGGAAAAAAATATTCACATTATGTTTCAAACATACCCCGAAATCTGGTAAACTCATTCCTAAAACCAAAATAAGTAAATGTTCATATGAATATGGGTTTGAAAAGGCCTTCTGAGGAAGCCATTATGACTTGACTGTTGAGTGAGGAATTATTTTATTGATAAATAATTTACGCGCCAGTATTTGGATTTAAAATATTTGATGGTATTAGGATACTGTAGTTTGAGTTTAAAAAGTATTCTAAGGATCATTTGTTGTACATAAATTTCTTAACTTTAAGCTTTTGAAAATTTTTATTATGAATTTGCAATCCCTGGGAATTTCTAAACGAAATATATATGTAGATATCCTTGTGTCTTGTAGTTCCAGTGGATCATTAAGTTAAACTGGATTTTATATAATATGCTTGTTACTTTCTTTACCGTAATTGCGGGAAACCTTATCAATACGCTAAGTAATTTGTTTTATTTCTCTGTATATATGAAACACCCTGTATAAAAATGGTATGAAATTTATTAAACCATAAATAATGTGGTAAAAAGTTAACGTAACTGTGCGAAGTTACTTTTCCAACAAAATTATTAGTGTCGAAGAAAATAAAGTTATAAATTCTCGCTTAACGAAGTAAAGGATAATAGCAAACGAAAAAAAAAATTTTTTTACAATTTCCGACTTTAAGCGAATTTATTAATAGAAAATATTGGTTTAAGGAAAATGGAGTAAAAAGTGGGTTGATTATTTTTATTCTAAAAAATATTTACAATTTCTCAGTCCAAAATATCAATTTATACTTTGAAGCATAACTGAGTACGAGCCCCATTTAAGTATGTATACAGATGGAGCCAACCCACTAGATATACAACTAGCGATATGCGCAGTTTACAGTAGCCAGTCTGTTGCCAACGCGAATGTCAGAAGGGGCTTTTACAGTAGGTTAGGATATTGCATTTCTCAAGACGGAGGCCTTTTGAGCACTAACGTAATATTTTATTTTTCTAGAGTTGGTATTATTTTTCT
>JANEYF010001321.1:602500-637500 GCA_029963845.1 Rhamnusium bicolor
AAATTTTCCACATAACATTAAAATGAAGCGAGACTTGTTATGAGTATTTGCAAGGAATTGTTGTTGGTTTGTTGAAACTGTCATAAGTTGATCAAAAACGACATCAGAAGATGAAGATGTTTTTGTCGACGACGTTGTTCTGCAGCTTTAATGTTTCTCTTATAATCAAAAACCAATATTTTTACTTATATTAAACATCCGATGATGTATTTAGGCGATTAAGCGTGCATATTATTGTTTTCGATGTTTCAGATGATATCTCAGGAATGGTGATTCTTCGTAAAAAAAAGTTTAAGAACAATTTTTGTAGATAATTTCATGATCTACAACTTTTTGTCTGACCTATTTTTATGATAAAACTTACCGTTTACCAGAGAAATGTAAAAAACAAATATTTCTGACATTTGACCTTGAATAACTTTTTTAGCAGACGTGGGATTGATAAGGGTTTTTGACATTTTATTTGTAATAGTGTTCAGAAGATCTGTACCAGTACTTACTACTATTTTTTTTGACTACTTTGACCGGATAATTAGGTACCGTGAATTTTTAAAAATAGTTACACAGATTTTCAATCTCTTAGCCTTCCGATGACCAGCAAAAATTTGGTGTATTGAAGACCACGTATGATGAACCCGCAAATATTTTTTAATCTAAATCTTTTATTTTATTTTATTTAGTTGAAGACCACGTATGATGAACCTCTTGGCAAATATGTGTTGCCTGTTATAATCCCTAAAAAAAAAGTACTGCACATTATTTACAAAAACAAATGTTGAAATGTTTTAGATAGGTCCATGCGTTCCCTGTTATAATCCCTGGAAAAAATAAATAAAAAAAAGCAAAAGAGATTAAAATGATTTAGGTACTTACATACTTACCGAACCCATAGGCTTTATATCAAAGAAATGTAAGCTATAACCATTATTGACAACAGTAAGTGGCCTTCTTCGCACAGTATCTAAATTGAAAGAGTACATATATATATTTTTTACATGATTTTTATATGACTACAATCTTACTATTACCACAAATTGGTGTTGTGCGAATGGCCACGCTACCACAGACATACAAGTTGATTATAAAAAAGATAGATGAAGACCACGTAGGATCATTTGATGACCCCAACGATATTGATGATTCAGAGAAGAGAAAAGGAGAGTAATAGCAATAAGTCGAGTTTATTATAAAGTACAAATGAATAGAACTAACAAATAACTACCTAACAAAATATAATAATAATTATAAAAAAGTAAAAAAAAAAGAAAAACTAGAATAATATTGTTACGTGTTTGCTATCCCCACATACACCTATACTCGTAGATTTGTTGATTGAAAGTCCAGGTAACACTTACTCACTATTTTATAAACAAATTAATGATTAATAGTGATAAATTAATTAGTGTCTTAATTATAATCACAATTAAACACACAGTCTATTTCTTATTTCCTCTTTACTCGTTAACTTTCAGCTTAAGACTGAGTCTCGGTCCACCGTACGTCTTATTTATTTATACATCCATTCATACGGTCTAGAACATTCCAGAATATTCCAGTCTCATCTAACCAGTCTACACAGTCCAGTGGCGTAACAACAATATTTATTTTGTGTACAAGTCTGACAAAGTGTTGAATTTGTTGTCACCAAATGGTTTTGACAAGCAAATAGTTTGTATTTGTCGCATTTTTTTCATACATTTCTTGTTCACATTTCTCGGAGATAGCACACTGCCTCCTCTTTGCTCTAGTTAAAACGGTTGACAGAAGATTTTCATCAACAGGTGCCAGTTCTTGCTCTTCTGTCTTTTGAGGTTAAAATCATGTTTATTGGGTTCCTGATATATCGAGGTATTCTGCTAGTGATCGACTGGCCATGAACGATTTGACTAGTTCTAATTCCAGAACTTGAAGGAACAACTTTTCTCTTTCAGATTTCCCTTTTTTTATAATCTGGTTTTACATGTATATTTATCATCAATTTGCTCATTTTCATAAGAACTATCATATTTTTGATCAGCTTTAGTTTCCGATATATACATTTCATCCACCATGTCCATCAAAACCTTCACTAGATGTTCAGTCTCAGTTTGCATTAGAGGTTTATTCGCCATACTTAGCCAACAGTATGATCTAAAGCGTATAATGACTTTCGATATTCACACCGAATCTCTAAAACGCAACCAAATACAGTCTAGAAATCTAATTTCCTTCTCTCAGGATTTATCAGTTTTGGTGATTAAACTACTGGATTTATGCTTGAAACTCTATTATTGTCTGACAATATACAAAGCGGTAAATTAGTTACAAAATGTTATGTAACCACAAATAATCGACACACGAAAATCCAGTTGTGGTCAGTTACTGACCTCTACGGATTTTTTTTACTCATGTAATAAATTTGCATGAAAGACACATTCGCCAAAAAATATTTAAATAAGACTTAGTCTAAGATCAGTAAGTGACCCCATTTGGTCATCGGAAGGTTAATCCCCTTAATCTTGATCATTTTAAAGAAAATTTTATAAACTTCATTTGAACTCTTTTCGCGTTTTTCTCTCAATTCACTCATTACGAAGATTCCCGATAAAGTAAAAAAAATTTACATTTTGGACTAGTTTTGGGGTTGTTCAACCCTGATTTCGAGATTACAACCGAAATTTTTGGAATCAGCCGGGTTGAAGTACTTCAAAAACATAGGTTGGCAAAAAGTATATGATTTGCTTCTAAAAGTGATATCCAGAGGAGAAAATTGAGTCTAGTCTATAAAGAAGAATTAATTAATATTTTGTACGTGTTAGGTCTCTTAAGAAAACTGTTTATTAGCATGTTGAATCTGTCATATGAAGTTTTCTGAACGATGCGTATAGATACTACATACATAAAGGAGTACTTCAAATATTAATTGAAAAATTTGATTATCCAAAATAAAAAATAATTAACAGAAATGAAACAATCGAGAACAAAATGAAATTTTTTCTGCAAGTTCAGGAAAATCCTTACATTAGCAGCAGGCAGTTGAGTGCCCTAGTGGAAACTTCTCAATCTACGGTCAACAGAGCCAATAGAAAATAAATATCATCGCTGTCAAGTTGAATAACAACAGGAATTACGTGGATACGATTTCCAGCATAGAGTGGTTTTTTAATAATTTTTTGCAACAAATTCGTACTAACCCTATATCGTCATTTAGGAGACATTGACATAAATACCCAGCAAATTATGTGATACCAGTAAGATGGCACTCCAGCGCATTATCTCAACGAATTCGTACTCCGAAAAATGGACTAATCGCGGCGTAGAAAACACTGTATCTTTTCCACTAGTTCATAGACTTACACTGACTCTTCATTGTTTTGTTGAAGCCACATTTACAAAGGCATTATTGTTGACTTTGTAGGGAAGACGAATAATAATTGAAGTGTTCTGAATGGTCTCAATCGGTATTTTACTTCAATTAAATTTTTCTTTCCAAAATTGAAACTGTATGTCAGGTAGTACTGTGCTTTTCATTATGTTTGTATATACAGGGTGTCCCGAAATTAGTGTGCAATAAAATTTACACAGCCGCTACTTTTCTTATGTGTAATAAGATGAAATGGAAATAATTCGAAAATTTTATCCAGGACTGTCCCAAACTGAGGGGTTGTGGGATTAAAATAACCCCAACTTTTTTGTATGTAACTTTTTTCTATTTTTGACGGTAGAATATGAAATTTTAGAGTTATATACGTAAAAAAAGTTACTCTTGATGAACATCGATAAAATGCACCGTTTTTGAATAATATCGATTTGAAATTAAAATTTAACTAACTGTTTTTTAAATTTTATAATATATGGAGCAAAATACATTGTACCAGATGAGTTTTGTCTATTATTTCATGTCCATATAAAGTACATACTAATATTTTTAATTTGTTGCTTGGAAAATAGGTGAAAAATATTTTTTTATAAATAATTCGAGGGAAACTATCATACTCAATAGAAACAAAAATCATCCAGTAATCTTTTTATATCAACAAAATTAAATTTGAATTTTACATAGCTTTATTGTAACAGGTGTTCAAACAAATTTCCATTTTCTTGAATACACAGTCTCGCTCGACGTTCTAAAGTCTGAGAAGCCCGTAAAGTCTTGAATGTATTTCTTCTTAATTCATTTCCGGCCTGATTTAATCTTTGAAGTAGTTCTTCTCGTGTATTTACTTCAGAGGCGTAAACCAAACCCTTCATATAACCCCAAAAGTAAAAATTTAATGGGTTTAGATCCTTTGAACGAGGTGGCCAAGTTATAGGACCACTTCGACTTATCCACCTGCCTGGAAAATTTTGATGTAACCAAGTTCGAACATTGCGCACAAAATGGGCAGGCGCGCCGTCATGTTGAAAATGCATGTTTTGTAGAACCTCGTGTCGAACATTCAACGGTAATAAATCGATAAGGTCACTTTGGAGGAAGTTTAAATACTCTTCTGCATTAAGACGATTGAGGAATTCTATTGGGCCAATTACTTGCTCCCCAATGATTCCTGCCCATAAATTCACCGAAAATGTATGTTGGAAATTTGTGCGCCGAATAACTCGTGGATTTTCATTCGACCAATGATGCATATTGTGCACATTAAAAGCTCCGTTCCTAGTGAACATTGCTTCATCAGTCCATAATATGCTAGGAAGAATATGTCTGTTCGCTAATATCCACTGACAAAACTGGAGTCGTGGTAAAAAATCTGCCTCCGTTAAATGTTGCACGCGTCTAAAATGGTATGGGTGTATTCCTTGCATTACCGTCATTCTTCCTGTCTGAAATTATTAATTAAGATAAATAATTATCTAGGTACTTACATTTTTTATTAACTATTGAGCGAGGGATGTTGACAATTTCTGAAACTCTTCGAATGCTTATTTGTGGTTCATTTTCTAAATGATTCAAAACTGGATCCATACGATGATTTCCTTGTGGCCTTCCTGCGCCTCGAGACTTTTTAAAATCCCCATAGTCTGCCAAATTCCGGTGAAGAACTGCAAATATTCGACGCCCAGGTACTCTACGATTGGGAAATCTTCGTTGGTATTCCCTTACTGCGGCTAATGCACTACCATTGCAAAAACCGTACACAAAATGCATATCAGTCATTTCCCTATCTGTAAATCTTGGCATTTTAAATCTACTTAATGAAAATCGTGATTAAAGGTGCACAAATGAAATAACTGATAGAAAACGAGACAAAACGTTTTTTTCCCGATACGCGTTCTTAGGATTTTAATCATACAACTGTTTATACATATTTATTAAACTTGTTGGCAGCTCTAACATCAAATTATATCATAGCGGCATGAGGCATTCTTTTTTTATTCATGGCCTACTATTAATAAAAAATTAGTTTAAATTCCCAATACCTATCTCATACCATGTTATAAAATTTTCATGTCGATATTATTCAAAAACGGTGCATTTTATCGATGTTCATCAAGAGTAACTTGTTTACGTATAAAGCTCTATAACTTCATATTCTACCGTCAAAAATAGAAAAAAAGTTACATACAAAAAAGTTGGGGTTATTTTAACCCCACAACCCCCAGTTTGGGACAGCCCTGGATAAAATTATCGAATTATTTCCATTTCATCTTATTACACATAAGAAGAGTAGCGGCTGTGTAAATTTTCAATATTTGACTTTGAGTGGTTTTGGAGATATTCGATAAAAACCATTCTCAGGGGCCCACCTTTAGGGGCCTGTAGCTCCCTTAGGAAGCATTTTTCGACCAATGTTTATATGAACTTTTTTTTCCTATTTCTAGCCGTAGAAGCAGCTGGTAAGATATTGCACACCCTGTATTGTAATAAAAATAACATGTTATTTTGCATTATATGGAAGGAAAACAGGTCTACCAAGAACAGCAAAGTTTTTGATTTATTATTGATTTATGATTTCCTTGAATTGTATTCCGTTAAGTCCTTTCAGGGGATTACTGCCTAGTAATGTAACAGGATTGCTGCCTAGTAATGTAACAGTATTGCCCTCTGTAAAATTTCGTTCAATAAACAGAAAATTAAATATGTAACATTTCTTCTCCTGTGGGTCGTTGGACTGAGATACTAATCTTTTAGCCACGAAATAACTTCTGCAGTAAACATTATTTTGTGTCTAATTTGTAAAACGAGAAAGTAAAAAAGTCAATCCTCCTAATTAAAGAGATGTCATGACACCGTGATTTATCCGTTAAGTAAATGAGATAAATAGTCGCAATAATAAGTTTAGTCAACAAAGAAGTAAAACAGGAAAAGATAATTGTTTTGTTGTTGTAAATCTTTTAAGAGAGCAGAAATACAGACCACTTAATCTCGTTAAAGTAATCCAGCTCGGTTCATGAGTTTCTGCTTTTATTTGTGAAAATGTTTCGCAAACACTTAATTTCGACTAAACATGAAGTGCTATTATATGGTTGGTGTAACACAAATAACTCAATCGTTATATTACTGAATTTTGCTCCCATATGTTTACTCTTGGTTAATAAATAGTGGGTATAATGGAGAAGTTAAGCGATTATCGGTTTTAATCTGCAGTTTCTCATTCTGAATATACAATTTATATTACATTGTTCAATTGGCTGGTTTAGTACTTGATTATGAAATTTTAACAGCAATAGTATCAATAAATTATTATTAATTATCCTTTACATATTATAATTCAATTAAAATTTGCCAAAAGTGTATTTAGAAATCAGCATAAATTATTCAGTCACATTTTTCTGCATATGGCTGCATTAAATTTTCATAGTGTTGCTCAATGAAAATTTCGACCAATTCAAATTTTCCTAACAAAGTGAGCTATTCAAATAAAATTAAGTCGCTATGCACATCCATGTCCATATTTTTTATGAGAATGGAAGACATGTTTCTGTTGCATTTTTCGGCGACATCTGATTGCGTTTAGATTTTAGAGTGATTTTATTATTTGAAGCATAAATTGAATTTAGTCGAGTTTAAAATTGAAAACGGTTCAAATGACAGAAACGAGGCGAATTGATATCCTAATTATAGTTAGATTTGGTGACCCAAAAAGAACTCAGCAAGGAGTTTGCACGTTATTTAACTGAAATTTATCCCAACCTTGCGCCGATTACTTCGTCATGTCTCCAAAGTAATCAAAAAATATAGTGATACGGACAACGTTAGGGACACACCAAAATCGGGCCGACCAAAAACTGTTTAGATTATCCAGTAGTGATTTAGAACGAGACCATGGCATTTCGCAAAAATCTATTCGCATAATTCCCCAAAAGGAAAAATTCCCTCCCTACAAGATACATTTACTGCAAGAACTTATCGAAAACGATTTTAATAGGTTACAATTTAAAGAAATTATGATGGGTATGTACTAACAAAATACAAATTGTGTAAACAAAATTTAGTTTCTTCTTATTGTAAATAATAATAATAATAATAATATCATATGCAAAGTACAATACATTCAGTAGAATATAAATAAATAAAAAAACAAAGTAAAAAAAAACACATGCTTAAGAATTAGATAAAAAAACTACAAGGCAAATAATAATTAACATTGTAAATAATTAACATTGTAAATAAATAAGGGTAGAAAAAGCCCACAAAAGACAAACTTGTAGTGGGCGTATTGACTATCTTGCACATTTACTATGATAATAAAACACTAGTGGATATAGAACAAAAAAAAGAATAAGTAAGGTAAGTAAATTAATAGGTACTTTAATCCATGGTAGCCGAAAAAAAAAAATTACTAATTTCTACTAAGCCCAAAATTAAAAATTTGTGTGACATGTCTCAGAAGATAAGTGCAAACATTCATATAATTACAATTTATACTTGGTGTGCTACTATTCAGCTTAATGAAGCTGCAGAATAATTTTAATTATAATTATACATAATAATTATTTTTTAAATCTATTAATTTATGTGTAAAGGCTCTGGGGTGTGACAAGAGCCATTGTTTTTTTTTTTTAGATTTAAATAAAGAAATTTAAGCTCAACTCTTGCAGATTAAAATACATATAGAGCTATATATAAACAAGACATAAATGACTTAAAAATACGATTTTTTTTTATTTATCAGTGCGTTTTTTATTCTTTCAGACGTTTTAATTACCGGTTTTTTCGTTATAGTGACAATTGGGGTTTTCTTTTTTTCAACTTTGGTTTCTTCTTGATTTTGTGAATTGTACTTCTTTCTCGAACGGATTTGGAGTAGGAGGAGCACTATTAGGTCTAGTTTCGACGATTTCCTCTTTATTTTCTAGTGACAGCAGGTCATCCACGGTATAGACGTTTTCATTTATATAAAGCATGTTCTTCTTTATGTAGCATGTTTGATTTCCTTCTTTTGCTTGATGTAAATGATTCCTTAGTACCTTATTGTCTTCTCTTTGTTTAGTGGTTAGATCGTGACGAATGAAAATGTTCTTCCTTTTTAATTTATGGCAGTTTTCGAGAATATGTTTTTCTTTAGATGAGTTGTGAGTTCTATTTTAATTGAACTGTCTTCTTGATTACCCAATGTGTAAGTCATTCACCTCCGACTCGTTTATATTAATTTGAAGAAGATCTTTTAGATCTTTTTGTTTGGTTGTCTGACAACCAAACAACATGTAACAAAAAAATTTTAAAACAAATTCCTAATAATTAATAGTGTAAGTAAATTTTAATGTACAATAACCATAACTATGATTTTTAAAATATTATATTAATTGTATTTCTCTTATGATGGTGTAATAAACCGAAACGTAAAAAAAAAAATTAAATTAGTTATACCTGACCGAAATCCCCACAAAAAGAATCTATCAATATAATCATATAGGCTAATCAATACTGATGCGTATTTTTTCATTAATATGAAATACGATTATTTAGTTTCATAAAATGACACTAAATAAAATGTTCGTATTTCTTATTAATAAAGAACATAGGCAGCAGTATTGCCTGTAATTTTATATATTAAACCCATATGGTATTTAAGATGAATCATGCCGTATTCTCATTTTTCGTTCTCATCAATAGATAAATTTTAATAGCGATTTAAAGTTTTCTGTTGGTTATCCTTGCGACGGAGGCGTGCTACCGCTGCCTTAAGGAGTTCAAAAATTATTTATTTTAATTTCATTTTTAAAAACATCAAAACATTGATATTGTTTTTTTTATAATAGTTTTCACACAATTTGGAGTTAGTAATATAATAATATTTTGCTATGCTTTATTTTTGAATAATAACCGTCATTTTACATCACTAAGTATGTCGATTTCGATAAAGAAAAAACTTATTTAGTTATTTAGGTAAATTATTTCAAAGCAAAATGTGGTTATGGTAGAAAAGGATCAAAATCAAATCCAAGTTGGCGGATCTTCTTAAAATGTTATATACAAGCATAACTTATTAATATGAATATCTTTCCTTACTGACATTTTGCTGTATTTACAGAAAATGTACTTTACGTAACAAGAAAGTAGTTCTTGCTTAATTACCATGGTCTACGTGATTAAAAATGAAACAAAAGTACACCAAAAATTTCATTTCAGATAACCAGGGATGAACCTCAAATTGCAAAAAAAATCTAAAATTTGAGGTCCATAGTACTTATTGCGAACTCAATCGTGGGACACACTGTATATGTATTTTTTTTCTGATGTATTTTTTTATGAGCTTCACTATTTATTTTTATGTTTTTTGTTTTCATTCTTTGTTGTGATATAGGTTTTTTAATATTCAGTTATTAATCTGTTTTGTGTGGTAATTATTGTTATAATTTTTTTATATTCTTAACTGTTTTAAAAACTAACAGTGTTTTTGTTGCGTTTTATTTACTTTAATTTTTTTCAATTTATGGTCATTTTTAGTTATTTTATATATTTTCATGAAGTAATAATTATTTTAATCAACGCTTACTTTGGTATGATACATATATTTATATTTTAAATGATTCGCCTTTCTCTTATTTATTCACCTGCTTCCTATATGTGACGCCTTTGGCAGAAAAAGTTAGATCGCGGCAACTCGTAAGCTGGTCTGTTTACGACCTCTCTGCCAATCAGAACTAGCGAATGGCCGCCGTTTAATACCTTACCACAATTTTAATATGTTAGGCCTACGGCTCGCTAGTAAGTAGTGAAGTAAACACTTGATTTTATAATACAAACTGACTGCGGCTACACTAAATAGTGTACGGATTTGCCCATTCATAAATATGTTTTCAAGGTAAAAAGCTACTACTGCCGTTTTCTTTACTGATTACCTTCAACGGAGATTTGGAGAAAACGTCATTTCGACGAATAGTTCTGTCGAGTTAATTTGACCCCCAGAATTTTTGTTTGGGGTCATTTAAAAAATAATGTGTACGCAACCACCCTTGCAACCCATGAAAATCTGAAGCTACGAGTAAGACGGGCAATTAATAGCATAACAGCCCAGCAATTGGCGAATGTTCTTCGAGATGCGAATTCAGAAGTGCATTGATGTTAATGGACAGCACTTTAAACAACTGTTGTAATATTTTGTGTTTCTATTTTGTATTCCAAAGCCACCTTATGTAAGACCTAGATAATTATAATTAAATTGTATTTTTTTTATTTTCTTTTAGCTGTAATTTTGATTGTATTTATTGCACATTTTAATAATGCATATTGATTAAATTCCTTATTAATAGTACTAATAAATGGTACCACGGTATCAATATGGTTCCATTTGAAAAAAATGTGTTTCATCCCAAAAACTATTTTGATGAACTTATTTGCTCCTAAATCACATAATTTATCTGTAAACCTGAAGTAGAAAAAAAACATTTATATATCAAAAAATGACTTTTATTAAGTACATAAAATGTCCCAAATTTCAATGGTTTATCCTCAAAACTAAAGGAAAAGGGGGTGTACCATGGTCCTGTTACACACGTTATTTATACTTATGTGTTTGTCGTCTCGTGTTTTCCTCTAATGTAACAAAATAAAAATTTGCCTTACATTTAAATGTATTTTTTATGTATTTACACCATGTATCATCAACTGAATAAAAATATCTGTCTAGTTAATAATTGTTTACGATGTTACACGAACAGTACAAAGACACAGTATGCAGTTCATGAAGTGGATGGTTTTATGTTCAGATGGTGTAATATTAGATAATTTCAAGAAATGGATAAATTGACTTTCCATTTCACGAACTGGATAAACAAAGTGTCCAGATTGTGAAAAAACGATTTGGCTCCAGTTCATAATGTGGATGTCCAAGGACCGATACTCTTCAATATATACTTGAATGACTTATATAAATTACCAGTAAAGGGTGATATAGTGAGTTTCGCAGATGATACTGATACAGATGATAATATATAAAGCCCCAGATTGGGAATCTTTAAAAATAGCCGCAGAAAATGATTTTAAACTTATAATGGAATGGTTTGATAGTCGGCTTTTGACAATTAACTACAGCAAAACTCACTACATGCCCTTTACATCATATTCGAGATACCTACCAGATTTTGACACTCTTCTTATCCCGGCCCACAATGCAAATGTAAACATCTCCTTAGTGAATAGTATTAAGTATCTAGGTATAATAATAGATTGTCATCTAAAATGGGATATGCATATAAATCATTTAATAAAAAAATTGAGGTATGTTACATACAGGCTTAAGTATTTATCCCGAATACTTACAATTTACCAGATGAGGATACTATACTATGCATTAGTTGAAAGTCATATAGTTGCGTGGGGTGCAGCAACAAACAGTCATTTGAATAAATTAGAAATTATACAAAAATGTGTCCTAAAAATAATGTATCAAAAAGCTTATACATATCCTACTAACGACCTATATTTAGAAACAAATATCCTTGACCCTAGACAGCTATTTTTTTTTAGTAGTTGTAATCAGACAGCAAAAGCATAGGCATGAATTAATCGATATTGAACACAGCTATAATACTAGATATAGACAAAATGCTTCGCAGATTCCTAAACCAGAGAAAAGTATTTTACTAAGAAGTTATATTTATCTAGGGCCCAAACTACATAACTTAATTCCACTCGAGTTTAAAGAAATAAACTCGATTAATGTATTTAAAAAATAAAATAAAAAAAATGGTTGCGCCAAGTTCCTAGATTGCAAATTCATCAATATGTAGATTGTAAAAATATTTATATTGTATGAAGAAAACAGAATTAAAATGTGTACATTCGTATGTGTATGTATGTGTGTAGGTATATGTATGTGTGTATGTATGTGTATATATGTGTATATATGTGTATATATGTATATATGCATATATGTATATGTGTATATATGTATGTATATATGTATGTATGTGTATACATGTGTATATATGTGTATGTGGATATATGTTCATATATGTACTGTATGTATATTTAACAGTGTTTTTTTTTTCCTTTTTTTACTTTGCTTTTAGTTTTACTTTTAATTTTTTGCATAGCTTGCTGACTGGAGAAAACTTTTCCACTTTCAAGGTCCGCCTTCTGTGGGATCATTTTCTTCATTTGCTTACCATAATGGGATTATATTGTTTAAAATTACATTTACTTTGTATTTTCTGGATGGTGAATAAAGAATATTATTATTATTATATATTATTATTATTTTACGAAATGGGCAATTACGCTAAATGGGTGCGACATATATTCAGAATACATTTTTTGTTTAAGATTAGTGTTAATCATCTCCAACTGAATTAGCGAAATACATTCCCCGTGTAGTGCAGAGTTTTCGATACAAATTATTTATTCATCTGAACTAGCAACGTATATAAAATTTAAAAATATATATTCCTTACTCCGTTATGTGAGGAAGCAATTAAAAAAAAACGCTTTAGTACATACAAATTACAAATAGTCGATAAAATAACAGTTATAAATAATAATAGTTTCCTTGGAATAGGTAACATTACATAAATGAAAAGCCGATTAATTAATTATAAGAAATATCTACATAATTTATAACAATTCGCATATAACATTGTACACATAAACATAGTGCTCTTTACAGCGGGGTACTCTAAAGGAATATTTTAAATATTTATACGTTAAATGTCAATGAAATTTTACCTATGGTTTCATAATTTATTACTAGGTAAATTCCTATTATGGACAAGTAGTCATACGTTCATATTGATTTTATAATACATTGATATTGATATTGGCTTTCAGTGGAAAACGTTTTTAATTTAGTGACAAGTACATTGTCAAAGATAAACATGAACTAGACTGACAGTTTTCGATGTTTGAATAATTAAATTGGACAAATTGCCGAGTATTCTGTTTAAAACTTATATCTCAATTAGGTACTACACGAGAAAATCAACGGTACAAATTATGATACAATCGGGAATACAGTTATAATACTGCTATTGCCCATTTCTACGTTTGGTTTGACTGGTAACAAAACAACTTGCCAATTTATTCTTTTCTAGGCCAGGAGACCTAAATCTTGAGTTCGCACCAAAATACTTAGCTCTGACGATGACCCTAAATGACAGGAACTGAGGAGGACTATCCTTATTTACTCCTAGCACATCGCTGTAGATCTGGACCAACCTCGTAAGGAGTGGGCTTGCTTCACCGGTAACATCGTCCGCAAATACGACCAGTAGTATAGTAGTTTTGGCAGACCTCCCCTGGTCCTGGCTTGTTCGATCCCGCTAACTGGGGCCTTTCTCTTCTGGCGCTCTTCTTTCTTCATGTTCGTTCTTCGTCGGCTGTTAGCTTCCAGGAGTGTCATTGTGTTGACAGCCTAAGCGACTGTTGCCGTTCCTGCCCAGAGTATTAATCGGGTTGGGATGTTAACCACAGATTATAGGATTCAACTGCAATCATACATCGACCGTTGTCGGTGTGGAGGCTTCAGGCAGCGCACAGGGCTAAGAAGCACGGCTCTGATCTGGCGATTTGTCCGATTCGGTGCCGTGTAATAGGGAGGTAGTGGAACGGTGACCGTCTATTTCCTCAAAGGGGGTCCTCTTGTCGCTCTGAAATGAAATTACTGATTAGTTTACTTACCCTTTGTCCAGGATTTGTAACTTCGATCTCTTATACCTAGGAGCGTCTGCGGAATCGTAGTCGCCGCCTGTCTGACTAGCGGATTCCTGTGGTCCTCTCTTTGTACGGAGAGCTTCTTTGCTCGACCCCAGATCACTTCTGAAACTGGCGTGTGTACTCTAAGTAATAAAACTCCAGTATTGGCAAGAATTACCAGGATTAGTTCATTCTAAGTCGTTTATAAAATACCCCTTGAAATCAAGAACTAAGAAACTTTTAGAGTTAAACAGGATAAACCTGAAAACTCTTAACAGGCCTATATACCGGGCACTGCCGACTAAACTATCATCTGCATAAACTCAGACTAGCGGAAAACGCTGAGTGCCGTCTGTGCTTGGAGGATGATGAGAAGGCAGACCACGTTCTATGCACCTGTCCCGCTGTGGAGAGGATCCGATTCTCAATATTTGGCAAAGGACAACTGCTGCAAGAGAATCTGGACACATTCTCACCCAATAAAGTAATTAGTTTCATTAAGAGACTGGGTGAAATATAATTAGGAGAGAGCCACAATAGGCCTGCTAATGGCCGCAGTGGAGGGTCCACAAGGACCCACTCATAATAACCTAACCCTAACTCTAGGTAATCTTAAATTGAGAAGAATATAATCGTTGGGAGAATACAAAAGATGGAAATTTACACATACTCACTTCTCATATCGATAATTTGAGATTAAGGTGCTAAGGACGACAGCCCCATTGAACAAAAGGAGTATGGTGTCAACATATAGGGCCCGGTTTTTCAATGATTATAGTTAGCAAAATTATCCGTCGTTAGTGTGAAATGATTGAATTCTATTGGCCGAAAAGTCACTAGCTGACGAATAATTTAGCTAACCAAGCATTGACAAACCAGTGTTTCAGTTCAAAGCGCATATGGCATAACCCGGCTGAAGATTTGAATAGAAAGAAATTAGCTTTAATATGAATACAAAACCTTTCCTTTTTAATAAGCTGTGATAATATTTCTACTTCCATTTAATCATTTTTTAAACATTTTGAGAAGTACGCCACCATTATATATTAAAAAAATATCTATTCGCTTTTGTGATTGTAATATTTAAAATTCTAGGAATTCACTCACCTTCCCATGACTGAGTATGAGTAACTTATAGTTAGACTTCGCCATGGTTGCAGTTTGTGGTTTTTTCTACAATAAAGTTGATTTATTCTTATTTAAAAATAGGATATTCTTAGATTTTTTGAGAGCTTTTCATAAACTCGGGACAATGTATCTAATTAGATATTTACTGATAAACCCATTGTATCTAGTAAGAGGTTTATAAAGACAGTAAGTTGTGGCAAATTATTAATGAAGCTATTAGTTAGTAGAAATCCTATAAGGATTTTATCAGCAATTTTATAAGTAAGGCGATACGGGTTGTAATATATCTTACATTTCTTTCGAGTAATATTCTACATAATTTCAGTTTATAATCGCGACTACTCGGTCGGTAGTCGAGAACAAATTTAAGGTTTATATTTTGTACAAGTCCAATATAAATTAAGAGCCACATGGCTATTTAATTTGTTGAATTCTTTGCATAAGTGGTAAATACTCACATTCAAAGTATGTTCTCTTTGTTAAAATTTAAGTCTAAATTGGATATAGAATGAAGTCAATCAAATCAAATTATCATTTTCACTAGTTCCCTCTTTCTGATTATTAGCTGGAAACCTGAAAATTCTACAATAGCTTCATTTTTTTGGAGTATTAAACTTATTTCGCACATTACTTAAACATGTTTAATTACAGATCGAAAACAGTCGAAAATTTATTTTTAAAAACTCTTTCAGGTGATGGAGAATTTACAAATTCTGCATTATAAAATAACACAAAATACAGCGAGAGTTGTTTTAAATCGAACAGGCATTAAAAGGAAAGCAAATAATAACGTGTATGGATTTTGCGCTCTCCACCTGTAGTGACCGTCACTAATACTCCACATAGAGCCACGAGAGGATGCCCGCAGGGTGGGGTTCTCTCCCCTTTTTGTGGTCACTTCTTGTGGACGACCTACTGGCTATTCTCACACTGTGAGAGGTTGAGGTTCTGAGGTTATATGCAGATGATCTAGTCATACTAGTCAGAGGAAACTCTGAATGAGTAATATCAAATACCCTTCAAGAGCCACTGGATGCAGTGAATAACTGGTGTGACAGGGAACAGATGTCTGTAAACCCTCAAAAAACAGTAATAGTACCATTCACCCGGAAAAGGAAGCTTGAGGACTTAAGACCTCCCACTTTAATGGGTGAAACTATTCCATTTGCGGAGGAGGTGAAATATCTAGGAATCACTCTGGATAGATCACTTAATTGGAACTCCCATTTGGAAAAGGTAATCCACAAAGCAAAGCTGTCCCTATGGACATGCCATCGTATTTTAGAGTTAAACAGGGTAAGCCTGAAAACTCTAACAGTCCTATATACCGGGCACTGCCGACTAAACTATCATCTGCATATACTCGGTCTAGCGGAAAATGCCGAGTGCCTTCTATGCCTGGAGGATGATGAGAAGGCAGACTACATCTTATGCACCTGTCCCGCTGTGGAGAGAATCCGATTCTCAATATTTGGCAAAGAGCAACTGCTGCCAGAGGATCTGGACACATTCTCACCCAATGAAGTTATCAGTTTCATTAAGAGACTGAACTTATTGGGTGAAATATAATTAGGCGTGAGCCACAATAGGCCTGCTGATGGCCGCAGTGGAGGGTCTACTGAGACCCACTTACAACAAACCTAACCTAACCTAACCTAATACTCCACATAAGTAATCTACACGTACATCATTTGCTTTCCTTTAACTCATGTTCGAGCTGTGAAAAAATTAATCCCCAACTTTAACCAGCGAAGTAGATATGTAGTATGTCTTTTGCGTTTTCGCCAAGAAACATGGCACACCACTGAGAAAACTTTCATTTTTGCAATTTTTGGAATGCAAATTAAATTTTGAACAAAAATGTTGTCTTGACTATTTGCGTAGCTTTTACCGTTTAACAATTTGTAAAGTTGAATCCTAGTCACGTATTGTTCGATTAAATACGCCAATAATTTTATCTTATAAAAAAAAGTAGGCGCATGTCAAGCGCTGTTTAGATTATTAGGGTTTTTAAATTTTGTTGTTGTGAATTGTCGATTTACCTACATTTAATGATTTATTCTTTTGAATAAATAGCCGATATGCATTTTATTTATGAGCTTGCTAATGGTAAGAGCACTTTCCCAACCTACGTCATCTAGATCGAAGAATGTTAATAAATATTCATATGCACTTAAAATAAACACGATCTTTGAAACTTAATCATGATTGTGGAAGAAGGGCGACGGTAAGAGCTATTCGACAGAAAAAATTCGACAGTTGTGACAAGTCCTAGTGTTAGCACAAGAATAATTGCAGCAACGGAACGTGTAAGTCACATGACGGTTCATCGCGTTCTAAAAAAACAAGACTATTGTATCCCTATCATGTACAAAGGGTTCAGGTGCCAAATTCCGAGGATACAGCACTACGTATGAGGTTCTGCGCATGGTTTGCACGGAAATGTATTCGAAATCTTTCATTTAATTCATCTGTATTATTTATGTATGAAGCTGGACTTCATGGTGATGCCATTATCAATTTCATAATAACCACTTATGGGCTGATGAAAATCCTCACGGAATAATTAATTGAAGCACCAGCAATGTCTTTCGATAATATCTGGGCTGAAATTTATGATCCATTTGTTCAACCCCGAATGATTATTGGAGAATCTTACTTCAATTTTCTTCAAAATGATTTGCCACTTCTATTAGAGGATATTCCACGAGCAGTACTTCCTACATCCTATTCGATGGATAGGTCGTGGGAGACTAATAGCATGGCCATCTTGCTTCCCAGACCTCAATCGGTTGAATTACTATTTATGGGGTCATTTAAAATCTTATGTTTATGCTGGTCCTAATCCTGATGAAGAAACTCTTCTTCTTAGGATCGAAGAAGGGAGTTAGCAAAGTCGTTAGAATCCAGAAATTTTTGTCCAGTTTTTTTTTAATTTACGCGCCATTAGTTAGAACAAATTAGGCCAATAACAACTCTAACTACCCAAAAAAGACAAGAGTCTTGTCATCGGCATACTTCGCCAATGATAATTTTCTAGTTTGTAGATCAGACCCGGTAACCAGACAATATCGAAAGCCTTCTCAATATCTAATCTCTTTACCGCTCAATTTAAGGTTAGGTTAGGTTTGTTGTGAGTGGGTCTCAGTAGACCCTCCACTGCGGCCATCAGCATGCCTATTGTGGCTCACGCCTAATTATATTTCACCCAATAAGTTCAGTCTCTTAATGAAACTGATAACTTTATTGGGTGAGAATGTGTCCAGATCCTCTGGCAGCAGTTGCCCTTTGCCAAATATTGAGAATCGGATCCTCTCCACAGCGGGACAGCTGCTTAAGATGCGGTCTGCCTTCTCATCATCCTCCAGGCATAGACGGCACTCGGCGTTTTCCGCTAGGCCGAGTTTATGCAGATGATAGTTTAGGCGGCAGTGCCCGATAGGCCTGTTAGAGTTTTCAGGTTTACCCTGTTTAACTCTAAAAGTTTCTTAGCTCTTGATTTCAAAGGATATTTTATAAACGCCTTCGAATTAACTAATTCTGGTAACTCTTGCCAATACTGGAGAGTTTTTGTTTCAGCCCAGGTTGAGATAGTCATCTTGGGCTCAATTTAATAATATAGTAAAGTTTACTTCAAACGTATTTGCAACATAAAAAACGTCGGCGTCTTTGACGATGGTAAAGGGATCAACGTCGCCGACTTTTTTATGTTGCAAATAAGTTTGAACTGAACTTTACATAATAATGTTTCACATATTTGAAACTAGTAATTCCTATTATTAAATAAAGATGTTTATCAGTTCAAGATAAGGTCGCCTAGACCTATTTGCATGCTTTACTACCCAGTCGTTTCATCAAAGGATGTTATTAATAAGTATTCCATGTTCTAAATAATTGTTACTCCAATATAATATTATCAGAGATTATATATAATCTTAGCTATTATTGGTTCTTAATAGTCGTTGTTTTAAGGATTGCAAAAAGACTGTTTATGTTCTTTTAGATATAAACACAATCAACCGTAATACCTTATATATTTGGTAGTTTTGAGTTTACATGAAAATTGCAGAAATATACTATTTCTGGTAATTTTTGTGTAAAAAATTTACGATGTTTACAATAAAAATAAAATATCTGTAAAAATATATTACACAGCTATCTCGATGTTTTCATTCTGCTCCTAAATCGAATCATCCAAAATTGAACCATACCTTACCGCTTTAGGCCGATCACAATAGCAATTTTTGTTATAATGGATTTTTCTGTGAGCACCAAGTTGTTCATGCACAGAGAACGAAAGAAAATATGTTTTAATCAACAGTTTCTAAAAACTGTACGTATTTACTTCCAAGAAAAAAACATGTTTACTCAGGAGTACAAAGTGCGTTCTTTGCATACACCTTCAGTGTTGAACCATATTTCATGATAGTAGGCGAATGTACAGTAGTTATTGAATTATTTTACTGAAAAAAAGCAGGTACTCGACTCTTTACATAAAAAATTATGAAACAAACATAATGAAACATAACGTAAATAATAAAAACGTCTGTCACGTGCCCAATGGCACTGCAGGTGCCACCAGTACTTACTCAGATAAATAATTTAGTGAAATACATACTGACTGTGAATGTTACAAGTGTATTTTCAACTTTTGAATGGATAAAGCTCCGGTTTCCTCGCAACGTGTGCGTCGTTTAGTTGAATCCCTCAATTAGAACAGTAGAGGTAGTCGAGACCAATAGGTACTCTTTGCAGAAATATCAAAAAAAAAAAAAACAAATTGGCAACAGAGAATACGAGAAGCTTTATTTATAATTAGACACCATCCTTCGATTGGGATGTAAAACTGTGACTTTCGTGGGACTACGATGTGATGCACGATAGATATACACTACTACAGAACAAAGTGGAAATTCAGAAAAATCCTTATCCCCTTTATAACAGAAATAAGCTAATCATAAACTGAAAAGATCTGACCAATATGTAAGAATATACATAGAAGTTAATAACGGAACATAAGGTTGCTGGTTTAAGAGATACAGGGTGTTCAAAGTTAGAATTTTATTTTGAATTTCTCAATAATTTTGAAAGTTTTCAAAGCATCAACTTGAAAATTGGTAGCTTTATGTTATTTGGATTGACAAATAAGAATTTAGAACTTATTGTTACGTTGAAAAATCGAGGCATATATTTTTCTTCCTCACCCCTCAAAATAAGGAAGTTATGTATTCGTGAAAAAAATTTTGAAAATTTTTATTGCATTTCTGAACGAATCTCGACGAATTATGGCGATACACAAAATTTCAGACAGAAAAAAGTTTCTGTCTGTGTGTGTGTCTGTGTGGTTCGCAATAGCAGCTACAGGTTTTGAGATAAAGCTTTCAAATTTGGTACACACATTCTAGAGATCAAAGAAGAGATTGAGTTCGTTAATGAGCGAAATCGGTTCTTAAAATTTGATGTCAAAAAAAATATTAGTGGCATTTTTGAAACGTAAATTTGAAATGTCAAAATTTTTTTTGACATTTCAAATTTTAAAATATTAGTGACATTCCACCAATGTGACTTTTTTGAAACGTCAAAAATTACTTTTATTCCAAAGTCCACCACACATCGAGTTTTTTTTGAAACGTCAAAATATGACTTTTGAAACGTCAAAATATGACTTTTGAAACGTCAAAATATGACTTTTGAATCGTCAAAAAATGTGACTTTTGAAACATCAAAAATTACTTTTATTATAAACTCCACCACACGTCGAGTATTACTACGGTGAGGAAGTTCTGATCCCTAAGTAATTGGCAGCGGTTTTTTTTTACTTTCTCACCCCTCAAAGTGAGGAAGTTATGTATTCGTGAAAAAAATTTTGAAAATTTTTATTGCACATCTGGACGAATCTCGACGAATTATAACGATACACAAAATTTCAGACAGAGACAAATTTCTGTCTGTGTGTGTGTGTGGTTCGCGATAGCAGCTACAGTTTTTGAGATAAAGCTTTCAAATTTGGTACACATATTCTAGAGGTCAAGTAAGGGATTGAGTTCGTTGATGAGCAAAATCGGTCCCAATGTCTAAAAAAAATATTAGTGACATTCCACCAATGCGACTTTTTTGAAACGTCAAAATGTGACTTTTTTGAAACGTCAAAAATTACTTTTATTATAAACTCCACCACACGTCGAGTTTTACTACGGTGAGGAAGTTCTGATCCCCAAGTAATTGGCAGCGGTTTTTATCTGTACAATTATGGGAAAAATGAATCGAAAATCTGAAAGAGCGTCCTTCTTTAAAGAAAAAAGTGACTCTTGTTTAATTTTGATGTCTCTATCCGTTTTCGAGATATTTGCTCCTAAAACTTTCAATGCGTTTTGTTTTAATGCAATTTTTAATCCTTAAAATAGAAAGTATGCCGGGTAAATTATAAATAATTGATAAAAATAGTACAAACACACAGAATCATAATTTAATATTAGCAAAAACATTGACAGCAGACAAGTGAACAAGCCAACAACTGTATAAATGAAATGCATTGAAATTTTTAAGAGCAAAAATTTCGTAAATGGGTATATCGAAATCAGTCACTTTTTTTATGTAAAGAAGGACGCTCTTTCAGATTTTCGATTCATTTTGCCCATAATTCTGCAAGAAAAAGGAATCCTTAATTTTTCAAAGTAGAGTATATCTAGCGCCCTCTATGAGGAATGTTAAAATAAGTTGCAGATTCTTATTTGTCATGCCAAAATACATGAAGGTGCCAATTTTCAAGTTGAAACTATGAAAACTTTCAAAATGATTGAGAAATTTCAAAATAAAATTCTAACTTTCCTGTATCTCTTAAATCAGCAACATTTGAATAAGGCATATTATAATCTCTGGTATTTCCAGTTTCGAAATTTTTTATTAAGAAATTACCCTGTATGTACATAATTCTTCTCGGCGATTGAAGACCACTTATCTCTGCCGAAATTACATTCAAAAGCAATTAATTAATTTAATTAATAGGAAGTACACTGTCAAAAATTGCAATTTCACTTATTACTATTATATCGTGTGCTTTTCGGAATATGCTATATTCAAGAATCCATCTCTGGGATGACATCCAAACTTCCAATGTATATTAATAACGCAAACAAATTCTCTAAATTTCATTGTTGTAAATTTTGCTTCCAAATGAAGAAAGATCAAATGTATATAAAACCAAGTTTGTAAATTAAACTTAATATTCTGTAGTTGAAGCTAATTTATTGTCAAATTTCTACATACCATAATAATTTGTAATGCATATTCCTCCAAGACCCCGTATATAAGTCGTCATTATTCATGTACTATTTTTAACTTGTTTTATTTATTCAGGAGATATTAAAATAGCTTATTATTTACTAAGTTATTAATATACATATTTGCACTAAAATATGTAAATTAGGCAATTTTTAATGAAATAATAAATAAATTAATTATTAACGGCAAGAAAGGTAAGCCATAATTCATTTATTTCTTAACAATTCTATTTTTAGCCTATCCTTATTTGTGTTAATGATAATTGTAAGATTAAAAAAACTATTTTATCGTCGACCGTTCTATCGTTGATTATGACATTCTTGAGCATATAAAAATTAAATATAATAAATATTACATATTAAAAAATCTGAAAATAAATGTTATTTTGAAAATAATATTTCACAATAACTGTACTCAGAGCCCAGAGGCTACACACACAGCATAGATGATGGTATCTTAATCTCTGATTGTGATATGTATTTGTTAGGTACCTACTATTGAATATTATCATGATTGATTCCTGTTTAATTGATATTATTTAAATCTCCATAGTAGGGGTTGTAATAGAACACATATGTATGTATGTATTGCTGCTGAAATTGTTTTAATCAAAAAATGAGATGATCACGTAACATATTCAGGTTGAGACCATGCAGTTTATTTATATTTTTAAAATAGTATCCGAATTTTACGTGGTGTTTGAACATGATCAGAAAATGAAATATCTCACAAGTTACACGTAAAATGATTGTGAATTCTACATACTATGTGACGGAAAATTTAATACTCGGTAATCTTTAAAATATTTAAATGATTTTTGCTAAATGATTGGTCTTAGAAGCATAGGAGTATCACATTATTAAAAGTTCGTTATAATTCGTCATCGATATCTGCCTCAAAGTTAACCCTTAAGTAGTGTCGTGTTTTTTAGTTACGTATATATTGTGGTGGGGTACGCCGACACTCCATTTTAAATACATGTCAATACGAAATAAATATGGTATGATTTGTCAAAGAATCGGATTTATGTTTGCGGAAACCACACTCATAATTGCCATCCTACTTTTTAAAGTTGTAAAAAGTTTTTGTAACTTATAGATAGTGTGTACTTACTTATAATTCACTAATTTTTTGTATTATTCTTTTTAAGGTATGTGAGTAATCGATAAATTTGCAGTCGCAAATCATAACCAAGGATCTACGTATATTTTGATTATAGGAAATTATAAGATTCGTAATGAGAAAATTCACATAATAATAATAATAATGTTTATTTTGCAAAAAAAAATTATACGTTTATATGAGAATAAGGTAACATAACAGAAACATAAGTACTCACTACAGTACGAGTCTCTGAGAAAAAAATGCTTAACCTAAATTAATCCAAATACATTAACTTACACTTCTAAAAAAAAAAACTATTTAAATATATATATATATATATATATATATATATATATATATATATATATATATATATATAATATATAGTTTTTATGTTTTACATAATTTTTTTCTTAAATAATGGTAATTTTGTTTCATTTTTTATTTCATTAGGAAGCATTTCAAATAATCTTGGTCCTAGATAGTTCATACATCTTTGTCCTATCGATTTTCGAGGCATAGGTATTTTATATTCATAATTTACTTTTCTGGTATTATATATGATTCATTTCAGGAGTTGTTTATTAAATAATTTGTCGGATGGATAATTGATTTCTCTGCTAAGCATAATTTTTAAAAATCGTTTTTCTAATGATTCTATTTTTTTTTATATGACAATTTAGAACCCCGCCCCATGACTAATAGATCCTTTTCATATATTTTAGATCTAAGAAATTCTGTAGGTTCTTAGATTTGTTTAGAATGAATCGTAATTTTTTTTAACATATTGTATATGTGCATCCTATCTTAATTGTTGGTCTATATAGACACCCAAGTATTTCTTTTTTAGGTTCTATAGTGGTAACTTGACCGAGTGCCTGTAATGGATAAATTTACGAATTGTGGTGAAAACGGCAAATAGTAAGTTTTGCTAAAGTTTATTGTTAGTAGTTTAGAGTCGAACCAACTTTTTAGCGTTCCAAAATCGCTTTCTACATTAGATCTTAAATCACTTCAGGAACTATCCTCATAAAATATTGCGGTGTCGTCGGCGTAGCTGATAATTTTACCTTTGCTTTGAATGGAATAGGTCATTAACATATATTATAAATAACAATGGACCGACTACTGTGCCTTGCGGTACACCATATTTTATGGTTTTAAAATCGCTAATTGCACCATTTACCCCGACGCACTGCTGTCGACCTGACAAATAGCTACTGAATAATTTTAAAATCGACTTTCTGATACTAAAATTGTCTAAAGATCTTAACAATAAGTCACGACTTACAGTATCGAAGGCTTTTCCTCTATCTAAGGCAGCATAAATATAATTTGTGAGAGATAACACAGCATCCTATGTTGATTTATTCTTTGAAATCCATATTGACGTTCTGAAATCAGGTTATATTTACCAATGTATTTAACTAATCAACTTTAACCACTTTTTCAAAAATCTTAGCAAAACACGTAATGAGTGATATTGGTCTATAGTTAGTAGCAAGTAATTTATTCCCATTTTTAAAAATGGGTGTTATTATCGTGGTCTTAAAGGCAGATAGACATTCTCCAGTCTCAATTATTTTATTTATAATCTACCACAATGGATTTGTTATGTATGTTGATACTAATTTAATATCCTACATACCGTTCAATTTTTTTTTGTTGTTCAACCAGACTATGAATAAACATCGTTGACTAGTTGTGTTTGCATTTTTTTCTTACTAATGAATTTATTTCGTTACATTTTACATTTTTTGACAAAAATAAGTCTTTATCGGCCTATTTATATATTTCCATTTTATGTTCAGCGTGCATTATCTATCAGTCACAACTCTAGTTTATCGTTATGGAATTCAGACGATCATAAACATCAAAACATGCACTGTGGGATTAATTTGCTATTTGTTATTGCAAGTGTTTCTGGAAAAATCTATTATTAAATTGAACATGCATATTATAGCTGCATGGGACGCATCAGTTACCAATTATGCATTTTGGTTTCAGATTTCTTCCGCCTGTTCAACTGATATTTAGTTGAGATTACAATGTTTTTAAAAATATATTTGAAAAGTATAAATATACTTAAGCACATCTAAAAAATTCAGGATTCCTAAATCAATTTGAAGGCAAAAAATGTAAATGAAATTTTGTTCTTAACTGCTTCGTTTCGGATAGTGTCGATTTTACAAAAAAAAAAAAAACGTTACTTAATATATAAAATGCGTGAAGATTTTTTATACAACTCGGTTTGCGTAGACATAGGAAGTTTGGATGTCATCCCAGAAATGAATTTTAAACTTTTTACTATATTCCGAAAAACGCGTGATATAGAAATAAACAAAATTGTAATTTTTGACCGTGTACATATATTAATTAGTTAATATATTGCATGTAAAATCGGTATCGATGAACAGTCGTCAACCGCCAAGGATTATATTGGCACCAATGAGCGGACGAGAAATATATTATTAATGTATGTTGTGTCGAAAGTCGAATATCGTTTGCGTATATATTCTTGCTCTATGCAATTTGCAATTTGTTCAGTTCGAAAACATTCTAGCTAGCAATCTGTTATGTGTACAGCAACTAAAAAAGATATTTTTTAATTATTCGATATTTTCTGTTTAGTGTACCTAGTGTGTTAGTGGGCGTAAAAAATAGAGAGGCAGTCCGCGTCTTCAGAAGGTGGTGTACTGTTATGCCAATTGTCATATGTAAATCCAGTTCAATTATTAGTAAGTCTGCTGTGACCAAACATGTGTTGTCGAAAAAATACCAAACGTTGATTGGCGGAAACAAACAAGGCAGTGAAACTGTGAGTTGTTGTGTTTACAGTACTGCCTGCCCCTGTTTTACGGTCTGCTTCTGAATTGATTTATGTTTTAATCGTTTGCCACAAAATGTAAAAGAAATTATATGAATACTTTGGTTTAGTTTGAATCATGAAAGTCTAACAATTACGTTCTGAGATATGGACCTTTTTATAAAGAACCTTTTTCAGCCAGTTGTTTAAGAGAAAAGCTGGCTCGGGAATTTTCTAGACTAGCATGCACTTATTGTATACAAAATTACTTATTCAAAAATTGATAGAAACCCTAGTGTCCTAGTCCATTAGGAGGTCTAATTTAAGTAATTTATAAAATAGCAATGCATTGCTTGCAAGGATAAAAGGCACTATATTTGGGCAATAATTTTGAATATTTGATTAATATTTAAGTGGTGCAGTCATTTTAGCCCAAAATTTCAAATCAGTTAAAAAAACTCTTACAAGCATAGGATTTGGTGTACATGTAGTACTTGGTCACCCGGTTGTCATACTAAAATTCTCCGAAAATGAAATTGTGCTATGGTCGCCTTCTTAGAAAATTGAAAATTTTATGGAATAACAAAAAAACGTGTGTTGATCTGCGCATTTGCGCTATGAATACACATTAGTTAGGGAATGCGCTTAGTAGCAGGCGATCTCCTTCTCGTAGGAAATACAGAAACGAATAGATAATTACTCGACGCACACAAATAACCAACTCTCCTTTAACTTTCCCTTTTTCCGCATTAAAAAAAAAATACAAACTAGTGGAAGTTACTTAAAATACATGGTCTTTCATTTTGGTCCTCTGCATTTTTACGTCGAAGCTCTCATTTATGGTGTTGGAATATCTTTCGAGAGGAAAGTTACATCAAATAAAATTTAAGGACAAAAATTGTAGACAATTTTATGGCAAGCATTTTTCGATTGAAACATTTTTTTGATGATTTAGTCACCATTTTCCAAGATAGTGGCCGTAGTACATCTTTGTTTTTCGGGGAAATTTAATATGCTAGTTAAGTGACCAAATAATATGTATGTACCAAATCCACTGCTTGTAAAATTTTGTATCTAATTTTCATAAAATGTGTTACTGTCGAATTGTTATATCTAAGGAAAAGATGGGTGTTTAACATAGGTGTCAGAGCTGTTCATCACTAAAAGCGTAGTAACAAAAGGAGATTTATTATAGTGTGCCACTCGTAGGCAGTGGATAGCGAATGACACATTTAGCTAGCTCTATATTTTAGCCGGGAAAATTGGGTATGAGTTCGGGCGGTTATTATGAAGAAGAAAGCCTCATAGTTCAAGGTTAATGAGCAAATATTGAATGGCAGATCTATAAATTGTGTAACTTTGTATACAAGATATTGTAACGGTCCATTTTTAGATATAATTAACTTGCATTTTATTTAATGCTAATTGCATAATTTGGTTTGAGGTCAACCTTAAAAATTCTAGAACCGACGTAACTAAATTGTAAATCTTTGCAAATCTAAGCGACCACTGGACCTTTAGTGCACCAGCTCGAACTTTGCGGTGTGGGGACAAGGGGGAACGCTTGTGCTAAGACGGCTAGGTTTTTGAAAGGACTTTCTGCCGAGCGACGGTGGAGTGTGGATGGTATGTTGCCTTACCTTGAGAATACGTTGCGTTAGAGACAAGACTGGGGCTTGAAGTGAGTTAGTTGTGTGCGTTGCTGGCATTACGTTCGAGATTTGGTCTGGCTGAAAGTTATGGTTCTGAAGTTACTAAGTATGTAACCTAAGAAAGATATTCTATGAGCTGGTAAGGTGATCTTACTTGTAATTATTGTCACATAGGTACCTATTAAATAGTAAATAGCCAGCTTCCGCTCCGAGTGCGAGCTGGAAATTTGAAAACTAAAATTTGCATCAACAGGCTGCTTTGCCGATCTATCTAGAGGTGGAGAACGCCCCTAGAGTTTTAATTTTGCTCTTGAACTGTGCGAGACAATGTTATGAAAAGTAACCGTTCTTTCCCCCTTTCAACGGCACTAGTGCGTGTAGTTTTTTAGCGTTTAAAAATATGTAATTCTTTTAGACTTGTATAATTTACAAAAGAAAAAAAAAGAAAGGAGGGTGGCGCCCTACACAAACTCCTTGAGTGGATTTAAAATAGGATTTCTGTGGTTTTAGTTTTTTAAGTTGTTGAAGGGTTTATTACTTGTTGACCACGCCCTGAATGAGCCTTTTTTGTAAGATAAATTATGAATATATGTATTTTTTTATCTTGTTGTTTCATTTGAGAACTACAGTAAAGTTAATTAAAATAGCGAGGGCAAAACTCCTCGTTATAATATTAAATATTAACATTTAATAATAAACACTAGTAACCTACGTACCTACTTTCTCGCTTCGTGTGTAGCAACCGGCAACATAAGATTATACATTGGGGCCGCCGTTTATGCACAAAATGAGGGTATGGTAATCGTACCTGGTAATAAAATATTATTAGCAAAAATGACGTTTGACATCTTTAACTAATTGTATACGAACGTATGACACTTATAACTATAAAGATGTTGGCAAATGGTAGTAATAAGTAAGATGACCCTATATATTATAAGGTGGCTTATATGTGATCCACAACTCGTCAGAAGTCCAAGAACCACCCTGTCTTGGCCACGACGTACACCCTGTACGTGAGAATACTATATTCGTATAAGCTTTGCCAAGGGCTGGTTGATAAAACCTAACCCAAGGGAAGACTAGGTATTGTGGAAGAATCCAAGTATCCAAAAGAAGCCTGTTTCCAGGTAGAATCGAGATAAAATCCGGGTTGAATTTGGGTACAATCCGGGTTGAACCCTGAAATACCATATGTTTTTGTTAAAAATACGAAACATCACTAACCTGATGAAATGATTTAATTATTTAAGAGTATTTAGCTCCAAAAGAGGGTCTTGTATACACTTTGATGACTCGTCGAAAACGGCACTGTCCAGTGGTTAGAATAGTAGATATTTTAGTTTGACGGCAACTGCAAATTATGGAAAGTTGATACTATGCATAAATTCAAAAACTAGTGTGAAACGACCTACATTTTCTTCCAAGGGGACGCTAATGCACCAAACCTTCCAAAACGAAGATATATTAAAGCTACACAAACCCAAAAATGGTACACCAATAACGAGCACTAATAATGATTATACTGGTAAAATTCGCTATAACCCTGATCCTGAACCATCACTCTCTGTAGGAATGCACGTGAACCTATCCGTATTGTATTTTGTAGGCCTGTACGGTATGTGACTCACACTACAACACACTACGACTTAAGCCAATTTTACAACGTAACAAATAGTTGTACTAAAATGGATCTGATCCTTTTATGTGACGATATTAACGATAAAGTAATTTCCACAAACACTAAAAAAATTCGATACCATTCTTAACGTGCGTTTCGCAAACCAAGCTGGCATCATCTGTACCTTCAATATTTATGTAGTAAACTAATTACAAGTTTAAAAATACCCACGAAACAAAATAGCAAAACCAAACAGAAAAGATTGTCATATGAATCTGTTTTTATTCGAATTAGGGTCGAAGTACTCGTAGAATTAAGAATTTCAGTTACTTACTTGAAATAGATTAGAAAATCAGTTCGTAAAGACTCTCGATATGAAATTAGTTACCTAAATTAATTCATTATCTAAACCGTCACAGGAAATATGTTCAAAGCATCGTTCCATTCGAGATCGAGTCCCAGATATCATTTAAATGCTGTCAAAGTTTCAAACTTCTCTCATCATACGGAAATAGATCACAGAGTCGCTCTCATTTGTAAAAACACCGGTATATACATATTTAAACAACCTGAAATATTAGCCGGTTTTTCATTTAAAACTATATATTCAGTATTTTTAAATGAGAAACCATATATTAGGAATATAATATTTCTCCCAATGCGGATGCAAACGATCACACAAATTTGCTATGCACTAATTCATTTATTTAATTTACGCTTAATTGTGAATGGAATGCAGACATCACATTCTTTTCGCGGGTTTTCTTTCTCAGACCAGACAGTAACCATCTCATATTCATTTGTATATGTTGTGGAATAAGTTTCTTTAATAATTATACATGAAATATTTAGCTGCTGTCAGTTCTCGTGCATTTTCTGTAATTACTTTCAAGTCTTATTTATTTCGGAAGATTATTTTTACAATAAAAAGGTACAGGGTCATCACGCGAAAATGTCCTTTTTTGAAATAACTTGGTTGTTTTTAAAGTTAATAAGAAAGATGTAAAGACCTTTATTAACTATTATTTTTTCGGAGAATACAAATTTTGTACCAAAAAAACAATTGTGCATCACGTTTGAGAAAAATGCCATTTTACATTGGTTTTTTTAATAGAACACCCTGTATATTTTAAATTATTTCGATTGGCCTCATTTTTCTGATTTCAAAAAATATCAACATGTGTCGTATTATCTAAAAAGGTTTTTGAGATATTTGCATTTTGGTATTAAAATATCATTAATAATTCTGTTACATGTGAAAAAAGAAGAATAATTAACCATGACAGGTATTGATTTTTTGAAGAACATTACTTTGAGAAGTAAATTGCATCTTTATTTCAGAAATGCTGCTATTTTGATTTCAATGGCAACATCATTAACGATATTTTAATATCTCAAACATTTTTTTGAGATAACATGACATGTATGGTATTTTAGTAATCAGAAAAATGAGGAAAATAGAATTATTTCAAAATATTCAAGGTGTTCTATTAAAAAAAACAAAGTAAGATGTCATATTTTTTAAACAGGATGCACAATTGTTTTTTTTATTCAAAATTTGGATTCTGCGAACAAAATTATGTAGGAAGGTTCTACACCTTTTTTGATAACTTCAAAAATAACCAAGATATTCCAAAAAAAGGTCATTTTCGCGTGATGACCCTGTACATACAAACACATACTTTATTGTTATTGGTGTTTCTGTTGGAAACATATATTTTTATAAATATCAATGCCAGTAGTTGGTTTTAATTATCCACTCCATAATAATTTATTCACCACAGCGCGCCGTGCAGAAAAGTTAATCTTCTATCGATTTCACGTTCATCCGTATAGAAGTTTCTATCTTTGAGAAAATTTAATGAAACTATAGTCCGTTTAATGAACAAATAGAATTATGCCCCGCCCATAAATTCGAATTGAATTTTGATATTGGTCGTATTTTCAAAACCCATATCACAACATAAACTTAACTTGATAGCTTCTTGACTCTTGGCTGTCAAATACGCATATTTTTTTTTTACCTATGCAAATACGTTTTGGTGTTTTATGGAGATTACAGTTATTTGTTGCAATTCGTTGTTTCTACTTGCTGTTATTCATATTTACCTAATAAATAGTGCTTCTTCAGTGCTAATCAAACATCTTTATTTATATTAAGGTACGTAATGAAAACGATTAATATTGATTATATATCATAACCACACTTTTTCAGGGATTAATACAAATTATTGCTCAAACGGCTATTTCTCCACCGAAAAAACGGACATCCAGGAATTTTTCGGTTGAAGACAAGCAACATATTTATAAGACTTATACTGGAGACAACACGGATAAACTTAGGGTAGAAATCATCGAGTTTGTAGCAAAGGCATCAGGTAATTTTAATTTTTGTATTTTATGGGGTAGCTCATCAGTGCATCGAAATATATTTTTACTATTAAGGTATTTTTAGATTGTTTATATTTATTATAGTTTATGTTTATATTATTACGCATATTAATTTAGGTGTGTGTGCTGCAAGTGTACAACATTCTTCGTGAATATAAAGAAACACAGCAACTTTATCCACCGAAAGTATACCACAGACAACAATAATTTTAACATCGATGATGGAACTAAAAGTGCTCTCAGGCGTATTCATTCATTTTTTCGAACCACCAACTCTGAATAAAATGTTAGCGTTGGTGCATGAAGATGAACTGAACATCTACCTCGATTAAAACGGAGTACTTTGAGGACATTGATAACAGAAATTGGCTTTCGGTGAATAAACCAAGTTTTTGTTTCTATATAATGTTGTAATGTAATTATTGTTTCGCACTATAGGTTTGCAAAAAAGGTCACGCAACAGCGTTCTTAGGGAAAATAATGAATCGTGATGCGCAAATCCAAGATGAAAAAATGTGGGGGTGACTCTTCTTCGTCCGAATCTGACTCGGACTAAGGCCAAGTTGTACCTAATGGCGTTCGAGTAGATTATTCGAAGATATTGTTACTACTATGTTTGATAAATATTCATGAAATAATTGGAACACAATTGACAGGCCTTAATTCAAAATTGGACGATGATATACTGCAGATATTTTAAATTTTAATAGCATTTTATTTATAATATAAAAAAGTATTTTTATTTTAGAAGCCATTCATATTACTACTGTTGGCTCAATAGAGGTCGAGTACTTAATAATAGAGGTTGAAGTTTAGTATTTATTTTCATACAGGGTGCAGTAAGCAAAATTGTATTGTTTATGTTTCTCCATTTATATTTTATTATAATGTAGCCTGATCTCTCGTAAGTTTCTTCTTAGTTCTTCTTACGAGCAGTAATCAAACCTTGTGAATATGTTGTGAATAACATGTATAGCGTTTATTGTTATTTTATTAGATTTTAGGACACAGTATTACTTAGTTAGTATTTATTTTCGTACAGGGTGCAGTATGCAATTTTTTTATTGTTATATTTACTTCATTTATATTTTCTTATAATGTAGACTGATTCAATATCTTCTTGATTCTTTTAATTTTTTTTTTTTATGTTTTTTATCTTTTATTTTTATGTAGACTGATCTCTCGTAAGTTTCTTCTTGGTTTTTCTTACGAGCAGTAATCGAATCTTGTTAACCCTCTATTGCATGTATTTAATTTCTCTTTCCTGTTAACATAATAAAAAAAAATTTTTTTGAAGATATGATATTTAAAGGTGTAAATAAAACATATTATCAAACATTCTAAAGCAAACTTTTTATTCAAAATTAAGAAAAAAAATGTTCCCAATTAGGCACAGTATGCTTATAAACTGCACTTTAATACATATTTAATTTGTATGCAACTCTATAATGCAATTGCTTTTTGCATAAAAACGCAGGTGTACTTTACATTTTTGACAGGAAACTCTGCTTTTACCCTTGCATCCCACTTTTTTACGGGCATAAATAACATCAGCAACTTGATCAACTCGTGTATTAGGGAACCAATATCACCTTGCATTTGGCTGTTTTATAATTGACATCCATATAAGGATACCCAAAAAAACTTCCTCCGATAAATGCAGTGGCTTATTCTGAGTACTGAATAAAACTGTTTGATAAACAATACTATCTAAAAAGATGACGTCAAAGAAAAACTTTAAAATTTCATAAGGAGTTGTCAACTGTAGGACTTCTGGAGGAAGGAGAGTATTTCCTTGAAACTGGGTACCTTCTGCATTGGTCTTCGTAATGGAATTCTTCTATTTGACTTCAGATGTTTTATTTGTCGAGGGCACATTAGGAAGTAGGTCAACTAAAGGTACTTCATCATCATTACTATAACAAACTAGTTCTTCATGCCGTGTATTATTTTCCACCAAAATGTTGGACTCATCAATATTATCCTCTAAAATAAAATCCTTGCTGTCAGAAGGAATATCTCTTATGTGCGTCGAGTTTTTTTCCATAAAAGACTGGGTATTATTGTACCAAATTTATCTAGGTCAATATCCATAATCAACACCTAAAAAAAGTAAACACCTAAAATCTACCTGCTATGCATAGTGTTCCCCAATCGGGAACATATGTATTTGCCAAAAAAATAATTACATGCCTTCACAAATACATATTACCAATCCATTCTACACAACAAACAGATATTGAGAGGTTAAACTAATATTTTTACAAAACTAACCTACATTGCGTGTCAAAATTGCAACAGCTGATCGTTAGGTTGTGTCACAGAATACTTTCAATTCTGTCAGTGCCGCCTTCTGTTGGTCGACAATTGAACATTATAATGGATATAAATGGCACACGAATGGTCCTGGTTTAAAAACATCATAATTATCTTGATTCTAAAAAAATATTTTTTTCTACAAACCTCCGTATTAAAATAAATCCTACGAAGGTAGGTATACGAAATGCGCCGTCGTGGTGGATTTACTTTCCAATAATAGTTACATTTTTTATGATGTTATATACCTATTCGTTTTTTTTTTGTTACAAATAATAAATAATTTTAACCTGTCCCTTAACCTAACCTAATTATTTTAATTCTCCAAAAAACAAAAAATTGTTTGTAGTGCGTGAGACGGGGTTTTGCAACCGGAAATTCAATAGGCTCCTCCCCAATTCTATCTGTTCATTAGACGAAGTATAGTGTAGTAAATAATGTACAGAAGACTATCTACATGATGGTAAAATAAAATACAGTCACACTCTGAGTGGTTGTTCTTACCCAAAAACATTTGTTAGTAGTGTCAATCTTACACAAGTAATGGAAATGAAAGCCGGCAAACTAGTTTACATAATTTCGATGGCAAAACTTGTTGCAAACAATACTCACTGGAACCGTCCTTCATTTCTCTTTCCCAACATTTCA
>JANEYF010001321.1:642500-677500 GCA_029963845.1 Rhamnusium bicolor
TACACTCACGTATCTGGCTTAATATCTATTGATCAGCATGGCTTTATGAAGGGTCGATTTACAGTAACCTTGTGTGCAAAACGCAATTTCTTTGCGAAGGTCTTGATCGAGGGGGTTAGGTAAATACTATCTACACAGACTTTTCTAAGGCTTTTGACAGGATTGACCACGGTGCTTTGATTTCTAAACTTGACAAATTTGGTCTCTTAAAATCGTTACTTCTTTTAATATAGTCATGTCCAGAGAATCGACATCAATTTGTCCAGTACCGTGGTCATAAATCGAATAGCTTCATGCAAAGATTTGGCGTACCTCAATACTAGGACCGCTCTTCTTTGTAATGTACATTAATGATATTTTTGAAAGCTTGGATACTAATGTTCACTTCCTCTTGTATGCAGACCACCTAAAAATGTACAGATTTATTGATAATATTCATGAATGTCAAATTTTGCAAAAAAACCTTGGATTTCATCAATTCCTGGTGCATCAACAACTATCTACCCCTCAATGCTAACAAGTGTAATGTCATGTCATTTGGCCGGAAGCATAATCTGTACGTGTACAATTATAATATCGATAATGTTGTTTTACAAAGACCTGATATTATTAAAGACCTTAGCGAAGTATTTTGATCCTAAATTCTTATTCAATAAGCATGTCAAAATGGTAACTACTTCTGCTTTTAAGAGTCTTGGCTTTATAATCAGGAACTGCAAAGATTTTTAAAATGTCAACACTCATCGTTCCTCTATGTAACATTTGTTAGATCTCGCTTTGATTATGCTTCAGTTGTGTGGAACCCAATTTATAATGTCAATATATTACAATTAGAGAATATTCAACGTAAGTTTTTAAAATCTGCAGTGTACACTCTTGAGGGCACTTATCCACCTATTGGATTTCCACAAAATACATTGTTAAAAAATTTATCTTACCAAGTCTTGCCAAACGAAGAATATCTCAATCAATAATTTTTCTATATAAAATTGTTAATAATCGTCTAGATGTATTAACCTATTAAATCAAATAAATTATAAAGTACCTAGAATTTCTGCTCGCCATAACAACTTATTTATTTCACACATACCAAGAACTAATATTCTCTTGGCCTCTCCAATACACCAAATGTATATCAACTATGCTAAAATCGAAGATTGTGTTGATATATTTTTCTGCAATGAAAGTGTAATTAAAAACTCTGTTTTGCATCTTGATGTTTTATAATCTACTGTATTCTTTATTTATCTGTATATGTATGTGTATGTATATGTACAAGTGTATATTTATATGTGTATATAAAATTCTATATGTTTGGTATATATTATATATTTAATTAAGAAATTTTTTGTAACACTCAAAATTGTCTATTGTGTATTTATCTATACATAATTTCAATGTACCTAATCCTGTAATTGGGCTCCTGCCTTTTGGATTTTGTATTTAAATAAATAAAATAAAATAAAAAATAAAGTTACTGTTTGTGTTATTACATCGTTGAATAAACCATGTCAGTTGAAGTTTATGATCTTAAATTTCTTAACGGCCTCTGGAGTAAATATTTCTCTACTGTAATAAGAAAAAAATGCAAAGACACGAGAAGGAATGAACACATTTACTATAAGAACTTACCGAAGACTATTTCGATAGGAGATTCTAATACGCCTAATCCTTGGAGGTTAATTTAAATTTGTTAAACGACTCTTTAAAATTAGCCGAAATCACCTTAATGAATATTTGTTTACATTCAGTATACAAAAATCAAACATTTTTTATATTCTCTTCCACATGTTTTTTATCATGAGTGGAAGCAGGATTTAAATCATGCTGTAGGCTGTTCATTTCGGCGTGGAAAATCGTAGTTCCATTAAATATTGCCCCAATCTTTATTTAATTAGAAATTCAACATTTGCGGATCCAGTGGAATATTAATTAAGTGTACCAGCATATACTCGTATCCCGGCCCATTTCCTACTGTGGATACTTGCTTTGTGCTCTTTTACATCTTCTTACAAAATGAAAATTCACTCGCTTTTCAAGCAGGATTTAATATTTGAAATTATATTTTCATGCAGAATATAGAAATGTTACGAGGAAATTAGCTGCTCCGTCAACAAAAAAATCCTTAATTATGTTTCCAGGGAAATTTTAGGTACATTCCAGTGTATCTCAGGTATTGCGTAATTTATAAAATAAATTCTGGTGATGACAGTAACTTTATTTTTTCATTATTTATGAATTGTTTTCCACAATTTTCTTTCTCCGGGATTTATGACAGCGCACTAAAAAAGTCTCATTCCACTTACAGAACACTTTGCTGAACTAAATATAATATGAACCTAAACTGTATAATAATACAATAGTGTATACAAAAAAGTCCGCAACATGGGAGCATTTTTTTATTTGACTTAAAAAGAAAACGTTTATATCTGAAACACATTGGATTGAAATTCTGCCAAAAAGAGTGACTTCCAAATAGTCAAGAATCAATATTATTTTCAAAAATTTTTTAAAATTTGAATAAAATTCATTAAAAAAAGTCGTTTGAAATCAAATTTTACATTCAGTTATTAATTTATAGTAAGTACAAAATTGGACAAAAAATATAATGAGGTTTTTTTTATTATTATTTATTTATACACACAATATTTCAGCGTATCTAATTAATTATTTATTCCACTGCTTTAACTGTTCTAAAAAAAAAATTTTAAATTCGAAAATTCGACTCTCGCTAAGAATGGTTGATATGGTGGCGTCACGGTTTAAAACATGCACAGCAAAGTTTAGTGCCTAATTTATGTTGTAGGATTTGTGTTGTAAAATACTCTCAAATTTATTAATGTGGCAACTGACTGACGTTCTGTGATTGTTTATTGTCTGGCAAATGTTAAGTTGTTTATTTTATATCTATATTGTGAGTTATTTTATTACTGTTAATTTTTCTACCCAAAATATCTACTTAAATCTTATATCAAGTGAATAATAATACTTTACAGTATTTACGGAATATCCTTCCTTGTTATAATAAAACTAACCTTGTATTTTTTATACTACTAAATTGGACACTAAAATAGTCAATTCACCTGTAGCAAATTGTCCCTATTAGTTTTAATAAAGTTAGGTTAGGCTCCATCACAAACAAAGAAAAATGAAAAGTATTTATTAATGATGACTAAAGAGGTACCGTTGTAACGGAACAATGTATAGTTGTTATATACGCGGCAGAGTGGCATGCGCTGAGAACTTCACATATCAACAGGTTTCCACTCCAGCGACCACTCCAACCCACTCCAGCTCCAACGCCCAGTCAAACACAGACGCTGTTGGTGTACGTACATACATACAAACGGAAAATATAATATAATATTTTCACAAGCGTATACAATGTCAAAGGTGAGACTTTTTTACTGGTTATCTTTATCCGAATCTTTTGGAACAGTGAACAATGAAAATATGACAAATGACCCTGGTGCTCTTGTTGCCGAAAAATTTAACGACGTTTGATGAGTGCGTTGTCACCAAGTATCCAACTTAAATCTATAAATCGCTGTTAAGAGTTCCGTTTGCGACTGTGAAAAACATGAATTTGTAGCCGGATAACTGTGACGTTATTAGAGAAAATATGAATCTGAAATTTGGAGGACATATAGATAAAAGTTCAATCTGTGTCACTGCGTGGGATTTTTGAGAAAAAAAATTAGATTTTTTCAAAATTTCAAAATATGAAAATTGAGAAACTATAAACACAGCGACATAGAATATAATTACATACACCACCAAAAAAATTTTTTTTTAAATTATTTCAACTCTAAATATTTTTAATTGCCTAGCTCTTTTTCCGATTTTGGTATACAAGGAGAAGGTCAACTCTACGTGTATTCAGTGTGATTTATGGCCCCGTTTACTACCAAGTATTCTAGTAAGAACATAACAGTACAATATTCATATGCCAAGTGAATTAATTGATGCCATTCGCACTAGAAGTACTTAATGCAGCAATATTCAATAAAAAAAGAATAACGTCATCCCAAACATAATTTATTATATTTTATTTTGTATGTACAGGGTAAGTCATATAAAATGTTCTTCTCATTTTTGTTGTTAATTCAAAAAATATTTATTTTTTCGTAGATTTTAAATCTGAGCCCAAATTTATAATTTAAGCAAAAATATATGTTTTCCTTAAATTTTACCCTGTGCGTTTTTTTGATAATTTGACAAGAGTCCATTGAGGCGATTTTAAAAATATATAGCTGTAATATATTTGCCTCATAAATAAAGAAAGTACTGCTAAAAGAATCATTAAATTTTATAATTATTATATATTTCCTTTAGTTTTTTATTTAATTTTATTTTCATTTTATTTGTAATTTTATTATTCTCTATATAAATTGTTATTTGAAAAACTAAATGATAGTAATCTCTCTGGAACTATTATAAAATTTGACCATTCTTTTTTAGGCAGCCATCTGCCTTATTTTTGAAGCAAATATATTACAGTTACATATTTTTTGGAATCGCCTCAATGAGCTCTGTCAATTTATCAAAAAAATATATAGGGTGTGTCATTTACGAAAAACCTGTTTGATTAACCTATGCATTTTTAATTAAATTTTATATTTGAGCTAAAATTTAAAATACACTGACCAAATTCCATCATAAGATGGCGTAATATAGCTATAAAATATTTTTACAATTAACAATAAAATTAAGAGGGGCATATTTCATGTGCCTTACCCTGTACCTTTGTGATTATACTGTTCTCAGAGACAGGAAAATACACTCATTTATTAAAAATTAACATCGAACTAGTATTTTAGATTTTTTATTATACATATTTTTATAAAAAAAAAAATTAAAAATAATTGTCCTTTGTCTATTTAGGGCACACGATTCCAAAATCTACAGTCATTAACCCTGCGGGATGTGAGGAGTGTCAGTAGGTAATTCAGTGGTGTTCCTCTTATGTAATATCGGAGGCCAGGGGGAGGACATTCCAGATTGCGCTTGGGCAAAAAAAAATAAAGTTTATTCTTATCCTAAGTACAAACTTATTATAAAATTCTATAAATAAAAGTAGACTGAACACACCTCATTGAAATTTGAATAACTAACGTTGACTAGTTTTGAAGATTTGCTAAGTTAAAAAATGTCCCACGTTTTATATCATTTTGACCATACTAGTTTTTAACCCGTTATGTCTCGGAAAATAAGCAATTTACCTAAATAAAATGTTAGTTATCGATAACATACAGCTTTTTTCATACACTGGCTTTTTCATAATTTTTCATTTTGAAATTTTGAGGTCAAAAACGTCACTTCATGCTCATTCAGTTATTTTTTAAGATATTTAAATTTTGGTAAAATTATTTATTACAAAAAATGTAAACATTTTCAGGAAAAAGTTTTGAAAATATCAGATATTGTTTAATTGATTGTAAATTAATGTTGTAAAGAATCTCCCAAGATAACTGTGATAGATCGTGGTGTAGTGGTAAGGACACGCCTCTCACCCTGGAGTCCCAGGTTTGATCCACTGACGAGGAGCGCGCAAAAGCCAGTTGTTTAAAATGGGGACCGTCATTCGCATAACGTTTGTATTGTGTTTGCATCGGTACACTATTGCAAGAAGTAACTTTCAGAAAATTGTTGTATTTTGTAGATCATTGTTTTGTGAATTATGGTGCAATAAATTTTGGCACCTCGCGTGTATCTATGCCCTATGCCTTGTATTGTTTGTCAATTAGTACAAGCCCTTATTACGAACATTAAATCGAATTAACTCGACCACTGTTCTAAATTATTATTTGTAAAAAGACATCGAATCCGGGTAGAAAATTGTTGTTATAATTTACGATATTTATTCTTCGTCACCACAAAACCCATTTTTTTAGGAACACTTATTCTCAGTCTAGGCCTTTTTTTCTCTTTTATAATCCATGTTCTCACTTTTGATTAATTCACAAAATAGCATGTACACACAACACATAATAAATAATAATTCTCTGCTGATATTGGCGAAATCACAATAAATCACCATAAACTCGAATCTGACCCTGAATAAAACTTACAAGGGAGGGCACGACCTTGGAATTTATTTTGGGATGAGACTTCGTGTAATAATTGTACTTCTTTAGGGTGTTCACCCCTTGGAATGGCAACGCGCAACGCTCAATCGATTCGGAGAAAATGACGTTTAAAAATTCAAACTCAGCTTATATACTAGTGAGTTCTTCGAGTTCCCGCGGCGAAATAGCCTAGCCGATAACGTGTCTGCGTACCGCTTGGGCGCTCAGGGTTCGAATCATGTGCACGACTTACTTTTTTTTTTAATTATTTATTTAATTGTTTTTACAATTAAATAAATTTATTATTTAATATTATCGATCATTTAAATAACAATAATGTCAATAATGTTATTTTGCTAACGAAAAAAGACTTTAAATTTTAAATCATAATTTAATTATAGTAATAATTTAAATTACTACCAAATAAATATACTATAATTTGATAAACTATTATTTAAAATACACTATTACTAATGGATATAATAATAATAATAACAGTTTATTAAATTATAGTATATTTATTTGGTAGTAATTTAAATTATTACTATCATTAAATTATGATTTAAAATTTAAAGTCTTTTTCGTTAGTAAAATAACATTATTGACATTATTGTTATTTAAATGATCGATGATATTAAATAATAAATTTATTTAATTGTAAAAACAATTAAATAAATAATTAAAAAAAAGTAAGTCGTGCACGTGATTTGAACCCCGAGCGCCCAAGCGGTACGCAGACACGTTATCGGCTAGGCTATTTCGCCGCGGGAACTCGAAAACTTCACTAGTATATAAGCTGAGTTTGAATTTTTAAACGTCATTTTCTCCGAATCGATTGGAGCGTTGCGCGTTGCCATTCCAAGGGGTGTGAACACCCTAAAGAAGTACAATTATTTACACGAAGTCTCATCCCAAAAATAAATTCCCAAGGTCGTGCCCTCCCCCTTGTTAGAGCTAATAGCACGTGACATTGACCAATAGCCGAGACGCCGTCCACCTCCTGGTACAGTGTTTTTATCATAATTTACCGACACAGTGATTATGTGCTTTGAAGACGGAACTCTTAAAATTTTTCTGTTAGTAACACTAAAAAATTAAAACAAATGATTCATCCTAAATTTTATAGATCTAATATATAAAATTACAGGCAATACTGATGCGTATTTTTTTATTATTAATAGGAAATACGATTATTTAGTTTCATAAAAGAACTCCAAATAAATTATATATTTCTTATTAACAAAAAAAAGTGCTTCAGTATTGCTTGTAATTTTATATATTAAATCCATATGGTATTTAAGATGAATGATTTGAAACGGAACGAAAGCGGAACGTGTTCACTGATTTCATTGGTCAAGTGTCGGCCATATTGCAATTCCCTGTTTTTAATTATTATTACGCAAATAGTCCACCTAGTTTAACTTTTGACGAAACTGACGGCGGCAGAACTTTCATGTTTTAAAATTTTTGTGTCAGTTGAGGTGCGAGTTGAGTGAAATAGTTTCCGAATCCATTTTAAGGATTTTGTTTCGACTTGGCCACTCTGTCCACAGTTTATGTTTTATTGTTTTCTACATTTCTGTTTTCCTGAAGTGAGTTGGAACCTTTGATGTGAAGATAACACTGACGTTGTTTTCCACGAAACACCAAAACACCATATACTGCATTCGATGCGCGTTTCACCAACCAAGTTGGTATCATCTGGAGATGATTAAAACCAACCTTATGCTAACAATGTGTCCTATTTATACCTAAACTATTGTCACGGTGAACTGTTACCCACTAACAAACAAAGCGGGCTATTTGACACTGGCCCTCTGTTACTATTCATACTAATTTTATACTTTATCATTTCCAAGCTTTCAAATGCATCCAGTTATCTAGTATTTATTACATTCCTAATTAATCTTAAGTTGATAGTATCTATTTTATGGTTGTTCTCAAACGCATGTTGGGCAACGCTAACACTTATCTTTTCTACCATATTTAAGATAGGCCATATGCTCTTTAAATCTTGTTTGAATTGATCGTCTAGTTTGTCCAATGTATTTTGATTACAGTCCTTACAGCTAATTTCGTAAATCCCCGACTTTTCGTTTGTTTCAATTTTGCCTTTTTGTATTGCCTAAAAGTTGTTGTAGCTTATTTCCCGATGAATGAACCACTGTCATACCTATATATTTAAAAATTTCACCAATACCAGGGGTGAATCGAATGGAGTTGATACAAATATCAGATTTTCTCTTTCATTTTGAAAGATCGATGAATTTCGAAATGACTTTGAATTTTCGTTTCCTAAAATTATTTTATCAATTAAACTTACAACATATCTATTACTCGCAGCTACATCCTTAATCAATGCATTTTCTATTTCAAACCTCTCCTTATTGAAGGGAAGCTTAATAGACGATGGGCTAGAAAATTAAAACTCACCATTTTGTGTTAAGCACAATAGTGAGAGTTCTTAGGGATATATCTTTTCTGTATATGTCAAATTGTGACTTCTAATTTCTGTTTGACAGATACATGTAAGTAAGCATATTATAAGGACATGTAAGTAAGCATTTTATAGGGACGCGGACGCAGACGAACGCATGGCGTGAAAAAACCGCTGATCACGACTGCGGAGATCCGCTTAATCCGCTATTAACTCACCATCAATATTATTAATCCCAATACAAACAACTAAATTTTAACCATAATCTGCGATAAAAGCTGTCCCATTTCTTATTGTCCGCAACTATACATAAATATTTCAAAAGGATACCAATATGATGAACTCGAATCTGAACATGTAAAATATCTCTACGTTTAGCCTTCTTTTAGTTATAATTTGTGATAAACTATTTATTTTCATCTAATTTATCCACTGTAAACGACCCTATTTTATTCATAAATTAATTATAATTAATATTTTTTCTTATTCTTGACAGTTTAACGGTTCATTAGTTCTCCAATAAATTATCATAAAACCATCTCCAAAGGTGATACTAACCTTAGTTATGTTATTTATGTTTAACATTTGGTGTGTTCTAGACGCAACTATTAGCTGATTGTTGTACTACTAACAAGTCATAATATATTTTAAAATGTTTTTATTTTTAGATTTCTTAGAAGAAATGAGTTAATTTATCTGGTATAAATATAGCTCCTCCTTGAAAGCCGAAACGACTTATCACTAAAAATTAATGGTTGTTAAATAGTTTTAATTTTCGTGTTACACTGTTTCAAACTTTCAATAACAAGTGGAACGCGGACAAAATTTCAAGTATACATTTACAGTGGATATAATGCACAATGTAGAATAATAGATTGTTACTTACAAAATTTTTAAGAAACATCAGTCGTTCAGGTAAATAAATTATAATGATCAAAAATCTGAATATAATTGGCAAGTAGTTGAATGGTCCAGTGCAGTATTTGCATAGCGAGCGACAAGTGGATCCCCCTAGTGGTCAGTGATACTATCCGTCAGACTTCACAGATGGTCTTGATGACTGATAGCAGGTACCAAGAGCTGCGACCTCTAGCCCGTGGGCTAAACTATTTATTCAATAAGATTTACAGGAAACAACTACTCAGCGGACAAAACCCCGACCTGCGTTGAATTAAACCTGCAAGTCTTGTTTGGTAGCTAAGATTTGTCAATTCCTCACTAGAAATAGACCGGTTTCGAACTTGTTATGTTCTCGTCAGTATTCCATAAGTGATGGAAAAGACAAATAATAATAGCAAACCAGACTAGCCTAAAGCAGACTAAGCAAGACAGACATAGCGAGTGAAAAGTGTATCCCTCTAGTGGTCAGTGTTACTACCTGTCAGACATCACTGATGTCTTGGTGACTGATAGCGACCTGCGACCTCTAGCCCGTGTGCTAAAGCTAGTTAAGTTATCAATTCCTCACTAGACATAGACTGATTTCAAATTCTTTATGTTCTTCTTATTTAACCACACAACAAATGGTAATTTTTTCAAATAAAGTTTATTTTTTCTATAATTAGTGTGTATCTTATGTTATGTTAATGCCAATAGACATATCTAAAAAATTAAATTTTCCTCACTTTTCCTCAATCCATTTTATAAAAAAAATTGGACCCAAAAAATGTGACTATCAAAGAAAATTCTAGAGATTATTAAAATTAATTATAGTTAAAATTCAATATGTTTCTTTATTTGTTAATGAATATACAGGGTGGGGCAATAGTGCGTCCGACTTCGATATCTCGAGTTCTATGATAGCTAGAAACTTGATTTAAAAACATAAGTAAACTAGATGACAAAAAAAGTCTATAACCGGAAATTGTTTTCTAATATACAGAGTAAGCCAAGACAATTCTACAGGGTCAAGTAACATTTTTTTAAATGAAATGTCATGTATATCAAAACATTTTTTGACACCTTTTTTGTGGCCTACTTTCACTCCTGTATTATTATTGACTTTTCTCCCAACCACTTGGATGTAATGATTTTTTTTTGTAGAAATTATACCATTTACACTTGTATATTAAAAGTATCACTACAATCACAACTATTGATTTTAAGAAAAAATATATGTATGAGTACCAGTTATGAGTCGTCTTCACTTCCTAAGAGTAGACAGGGTAGCCAAAAAGAATTTTTAAATATACAACTTTTTTGAACTGAATTTTCTCAATTTTTTCAAATAGAACACCCTGTATATTTTTGAACCATGTGATGTAGGATTGAAAAACGATCATTTTTTGTACGTTTGTACATTCCTATGGCTATTTGTGACCATTTTCAATTTATTGAATAATAACAGCAAAATTCAACAATAAAAATTGAAAATGAGGATTTCTTTCAAATAATTCAAGAGAAGGTATTATAATAAGTAAGCCTGGCCAAGCGATGGTAGATTCAGGGACGGGCGCAATACCAATGCCATCGCGCGCTTGTTTACGATGACACGACACACACCTCAGTTGTTATCTGTCGGTCCATGCATAGAGTACTAATAAATAATAAATAATATTGAGCGTAAAGAGTAGAAAACGACCGTACGCTGATAAAGTGAATAAATTTATCGGTGAATTTCCAGATTTATTCTATGATGGATGTAAAATAATTTGTAAAGTTTGTGATCAAGACTTAATGTGCTGGAATAAATACGGCTGCAAAATTCATGTCAATAGTAACTGGCATAAAAATAAAAAAAATGGAGTGTCTTCTTTGGAATCTCAGTTTATGTTTGATTTACTGTTAATGCTGATTGCCTGTGATGTTCCCCTGCGCATATTGGATAAACCAGCATTTCAGGAGTTCTGGAATAAATACAATCCCCCAGGTGAATTTACCGCTCAGCGTTACGTAGATATGTACCAAGTGTTCGTGAAGACATTGTAAATATGATTAAATGTGCATTAAAAAAATACACGGCTGTGGTTATGTGTTGACAAGACGACAGATTGTAAAAAAAATTCTATTTTAAATGTTATAGTACGTGTACTCGACCCTGTTAAACCAACATTTCCACTTTTACTAGCTAGGGAAAAGACTAACTGCGTGTACTGGCGAAACAATTACGCGGGTGGTGTTGGAGACTTTCGAAAAATTTGAATTGTCAACAAGTCAAGTGTTGATGTTTGTGACCGACGGTGCTGCGACAATGCGTTTGGTGGGCCGTTTTCTTCAAAGAGACGATTGTAGGTTTTTAAATGTTACGTGTAAAGTGCATGCGTTCCATCTTGTAGCAGAAACGATTTGAAAATGTTTTCCAGAGGTAGATGCATTAATAGCAAATACAAAAAAAAGTATTTCTCAAATCTCCTAAACGGCTTCGAGCATTTCACACACTGTGTCCTGGTATTCCGGAACCACCAGAGCCGATTCTTACACGTTGGGGAACGTGGTTGAAGGCAGCTTTTTATTATGCAGAGTATTATCAACAAATAAAAGCTGTGATACTACAGTGCAACCCTAACGAGGCTGCAGCTATTAAGGAAAGCAAGACAAGCTTTCAAGATGTTTCCCCTTGAAACAGATTTAAAAACTATTTATAACAATTATAGAGGACTACACGACGCAATAGGAAAATTGCAAAATACTTCGTTTTCGTTAGTGGAATCGCTGCAAATAGTGGACGACGTAAATATACAGCTACAGACTATAAATGACGCAAAAAATAAGCCCGTTATTGAAAAATTCGAGAGTGTATTACGGAAAGATCCTGATTTTACCAAATTAAGACAAATTTGTGATGGTGCATCTACAGCTGGGTTAAGTGAGTTCACAGAGTGTTTTACTTATGCCTGTATTACTTCCGTAGATGTCGAACGGTCTTTTTCAAAATACAAACATATTTTTTCACCACAGCGAACATCGCTTACTGAGACAACTGTAGAAACATATCTGATGCTACACAGTTATTATAGAAGTGCTCAAGTTTGTGATATCGACAACCAAGCTACTTCGTAAATCTGCTTAAGAAGGTGAGTTTTGTACATATTTTTATAAAGTGTACCAGTATTAATAAAATTTATTTCCATTTATTTCATTTATTTATTTATTTATTATTAGTTATCACTTAGATATACAATGTACATGTGCGAACGTCATTTAACAGTTTAATAATAATGTGAAGCACTAAGCTTACAAAATATAAGGAAATACAAAAAAAGAATTTAAAGCGAACAAAATAGTACAAAAACATACATTACAATATATAAAATATTTTTGTTTTTATTTTTTGTACTTATTCAAGTATTATGATATAATGCATACCCAGTACGTCTCTGTAGGATTAATGACCTTGTCCAGGCTTAATAATAAGCGTGTTACATGATGCCCATAAAAACATCACACCAACAACAATCCAAAATTTGAACGAAAGGATAATAAATGCTTTTAGAAGTGTCACTTCGGCAATTTTATGAACAGTAGAAACCTCATTCCAAAGACGCATAGAAATGTGTGTCAAATCAAAATGGGCAACATGTGGAGCACTTTTTATAATATCTTCTGTTGAATTACAAAAAAATGTATTTTTTATTTTTATTGTTGAATTTTGTAGTTACCTACTGTTCAATAAATCGAAAATGGTTACAAATAGCCATAGGGACGTACGTACAAAAAATTTTCAATTTTTAATTCTACATCACATCGTCCAAAAATATATAGGGTGTTCCATATGAAAAAATTGAGAAAATTCAGTTCAAATAGTTGTAAATTTAAAAATTATTTTTGGTCACCCTGTATACTTTTAGGAAGTAAAAATGGCTGAGTGTCATCACACAAATGTCTCATAACTGCTACTAACATATTATTTCTTAAAATCGAAAAATTGTGACTATAGTGATTTTTTTAATATACACGTGTAAATGTCATAATTCCAACAAAAAAAAATCATTACATTCAAGTGGTTGGGAGAGAGTCAATAATAATACAGGAGTAAGAGGTTACAAAAAATGTTCTGATATACATGGCATTTCATTTTAAAAAAATGTTAGTTGACCCTGTCGAATCATCTTGGTTTACCCTGTATAATCGAAAATTTTTTCTGGTTATAGACTTTGTTGTCTAGTTTATTTATGTTTTTTAAATCAAGTTTCTAGCTATGATAGAACTCGACATATCGAAGTCGGACACACTATTACCCCACCCTGTATTATATAATCAATCATCTTTGAGAACTACATACTTTATGAACTGCACATCCAATTTTGGTTATTTTTTAACTTTATAAACTTATATGTCACCGAATCATATGGTTTTTGTTTGGAAACGTTTCAGTGTATGACGTCACGATTTTCGGGTCCATTTTCTTCCAAAACGTTTACGAGACATTTCACTTTTGAACTGTTTCTGTTTGTATACAGTTACTATGTAATTAATATACGACATATACTGTTTGATTTAAAATTAAGTCTGAGGTGGTAAATGGATTTAATTTTAATTTAATTGACGTGAATATTAAAATTTTATTCGGGAAATAGTGTAAAAGTTTTCCCGGTTGAATTCAAAATAGCCGAATAATTTTGTTGAAATATTACTATTGAATATATTAAGTAATCGAATATAAAATTTTGAAAAATGTTTACAACACTTGTACCTATGTGTTTCGGTGCGAGCTTGCGTGTTGCGAGCTTTCATACTTACAAACGTGCGTATACGTGTTGGCTTGCATGTCTGTATGTATGTAAGCATGTTATCAGAATTTTGTGATCACCTGATCCCAAGAAAGGAACATCGTACGGAGTTGCGATTTTTTCTTAAATTCGTTTATTTCTGACTAGTTTTTCAGCCATATTAGTCCATCAAATGTTGATGGTCACATAAAATATGGTCTATATTCCTTATAAACAAGGATTAAACACTATACATACTTTTGAGATGATAAAGAAAAAACATTGTTTTTTCTGAAACGTCTATTTTTTTATGAAAATTAATTAATTCTTTTAAATAAGTTGAATTCACATTAAACTATAATCGTAGGCACCATATTTAATATTTATTATATTATTCTGTTATTGTTATTACTGTTGTCTTATTCTTTAAATAATCCATTACACTCAAGGGCTGACCGATTTAATTTCGATTGTAGTCTCATATTTTATTAGTTTCGATTTATTGGTGACTTCTGAATTTTTTTAAAATAACTAGTTTCTATCTTCATTTTTCTTTACATGCATATCATTTAAAATTACAAATTTATTCTTACTGTATAATTTTAATAATTTCTATTAAATTATTTTCTTTGACTTGGTTGGCATAAACCACATACTTTCCGTTATCTTGGAAACAAATACCAAGTTTTAATTTAAATAGAAAAAAGAGTAAATCAACGATTAGTGATCTTTAGAAAATACAATTTATTTACTTGTCATAACTTTAAAATGCTTTTCTTTTAAAGTTTCATGGAATATCACAAAAAGCCGTTGCAAAGTTTTGACATCGGAAGTAAATTGAATTTCCGAAACGTCAACCTTCGTAACTATTAAGATAAAACCTTGCCGAATAAATAAAACAATGTTGCATTTGTTGTCACAGATATGAGTCTGTTTATGTCATGTATTTTCGCAGCTGCTTTAGATTTTTATTTACTTAAGTAAAGAGATCTTAAATAATTTAAAAAAATATATTTATTGTAAAATAAAACACTATTATGATATTTTCTAGCTACCAAAAGAAAACAAAGAAATGACAAAAGACAAATATATTTCTTTGAACATCCTTTTTTTAAATTGATATATATATATATATATATATATATATATATATATATATATATATATATATATATATATATATATATATATATATATATACCGCTTATTGTAGTTGTACAGATATTTTAAAATGACTGATCAAGGTTTTTCAAAGGGCCAATCTCATAATTTGCCTAAAATGGATATGTTTATGGTGGCATCTTTTATACAAAATAGTGAAAGTTTTTCCCTTGGAGAGGTCCGCGGGGTCAAGGCAGAGAAGTATGTATTTTTTTTAGCTTTTAGTAATAATTTATAAACATAAAATAGTTATGACTTGATCACGGAATAAAAAGAAATAACTACAAAATGCTTAGTCGCAACTAAGCATTTTTAGCAGACTTAGTCTTATGTTTGAAAGAATTTAGGGTAATTCTTTACAACAGCCACTTCTATATTTTTCGTGTTTTTTTTTGTACACACGCGTAAAGTGTCTCTATAGAAGACATTTGCTGCAAAGGAAATGTTGCGCAAATGTATAATTACCTATCGTAGGTATTTTCGTACTATGTTTTGGGGCAAGGGAAATAAGTGATTGTGTCGTGTTATCATTCACATAATAGATAAATGTAAGATTTGAATAGAATAAATTAAAGGACAAGGGAAAGGTATTTGCAATATACTATATATACTAGAGGTAAACATTTTATTCTTCGCAGACAGTAGTGTTATTGAACTTTTATATAATTGTTGCACATTCTGTAGGATACTCTTCGCAGTTTTTTGAAAAGAATCTTGTGTTTGTCTTATAAACTTCATTCTTACAATACCTAATGTATTGACTACATATTTAATTTTCTCTCCCGATGGTGCCGACTGTATTGGCGAAACGCGTGGCAGTATATTTTATAGTATAAACTAAGATTCATTCTTACAATACCTAATATATTGATCACATATTTAATTTTCAATTTTTTTTCATCTCCCGATGATGCCGACTGCGTAGGCGAAATTTGTGGTAGTATATTTTACAGCATTTTGGTGTCTATAAAATTACTTCAATTTTAGTAGTACATTGAAAATTGCAACCCTCTGTAGATTCATATTTTTAAATAAAATGTCCTATAACTTTTTTATTTACTATTTGATTTTTTTTAAAAACAATGGACTTCTTCCTCTAGCTAACACTAACTTATAGCCCAAATTTCAATTCGAACGGACTTTTTTTTCTTTAGTTATCGTGCTTACAAGAAACGTGACGGACAGACAGACGGACGGACAGATGAACAGATTGTTCAGAATTCGATGACGAACGAAATGATTTTTTCTCTGCGAGCGATATTAATGATTTTAGAAATGTCCCGATCAAATGCAATAATACTCTTCGTAATCGTATTTGCGAAGAGTATAATAATAAATAGCTGTTTACTTTCGCACCAGGAAATTACCTTTACTTAGTATCACTAAATTACATTCTATCTACTAATCTTATTTTCTAACATTGTATACACGTTCTTTCTTTAATCCTACCCTAATTAAAATTCAATAATTCGGAATTCGGAATATTTTATTGCCCGCCTGCGAAAAACTAGTAGATAGACATATAGTATTTAATAATGTACTTACATTAAAATGATCTTCACACACATGTAGAGACCTACTGCTCTGTGAAATGTCTTTTTCATTTCTTTTACACGCTTTTAGCCATTTTGATCGACGAATCTTATCTTCTGGCAACATTATAAATATTTTATCTGGCACTTTTACTGTATTCTTACACAACGGTACAATGCAATATTTAAAATAAGGAGTTTTTGTTTCCATTTTAAGTACCTATACACTTAAAATTTATGGCGATGCTGGTATTTTTACGGCTGAAATCAAGCAGTCGAGTGCTGGGATCTCCGTCGTGGTATGGTGTGATGTCACGACTACTCCCGCGCTTTTGAACCTGTTTGAAACGGTTCGCTCGCGCGCGAAACTTTAATAATTTATAACAAATTTATTATTGGGAATTAAGGCGTCATATTTTGCATATCTTATTTTTTAGTATTGTAGAACATTTTTATGAAGTAAAAAAAAAATGTGCAAGTTCCCTATTGATTGGTACTGTCAAAAAAATTTGTTGAACAAAAAAAATTTTTAATTTCTGATAATTTTTTCGTCCTCCAGCCACCGACATTTTTATAGTCACTGGATGACTTTGTAAACGCCGGTCACAGAAATGACGTAACTGAAGGCAGTGTTGCTACTGCCAGAGTTCGTCATCACAATTATGCTATAATTGCATGCATGGCATGAATTGCAAATTTTGAATTTTTAAAAAAATTATTACCATTTTGTCACGGACATTTTGTGAGACGATATTAGACTTAATATCAGTGTAGACGCCGCACCAAAACAGAATTTATAGTTTATAAAACATTGAGCTCTTTTTAAGAAAGCATGATATCTGTACACACTGGCCGAAAATAAGAAATAAACTTCAAGCCGGCCAAGGCGCGATTGATTAGTCCTTTGTGGAAAGCGACACTTGTCACTTGTAGCTTGCTCTTAAAATAAAAGGTGTTAAAAGTATCTGTTTATCTATTTTTCCTTGTAAAATTAGATAATCCTGACACTTTTTTTTATAAATAAACAGAACTTGTCCCGTAAGCACCAAATATTAAAAATATGCAATACTTTTTCTGTGTATTTTAAATTATTATTATTGTCTCTAAGTTATAGTTTAAGTTTAATATGGTTCATTTCTAAAAATGAATTAAAGTTGAAAATAATCATTTACTTTAAAAGAACGAAAAAGCAGATTTGTTTACTTACCTAATACAACATTTACTACATGAATATATCATATGGGCTTGGGGTTTGGATAGCATTTGGATAGCCGTTTTGCTTGTCCAGCATATTCATCTACTTGAAAATATGCCTTTAACATATCCAGCATTAAAATAATAAAATAGTCGCTATGGTTAATCACTAATTTTCACAAAATGAACCACCACAGGAACAAATTATAAATAATAAATTTCGGTAACATAGTAACTCAAAACTTCGAATCACAAATTTAATCACAAAAAACTATAAATAAACACATTTTTGTAAATTCTAATGCAGCCAGGTACGCGAACTATCAATAATACTGGTTTTTACATGGAGTGTAGTGTTGCCAGATGTGTGAGATTTTCACATAGGTTATAAATTTCATTATAAATAAATCATGATGCTTTTCAAAAAATTTCTCTTGACCTAACTAACGCTTAATTTAGCTAACTGAGCATTGAAAAAACGGGTCTTACCATCGCAACAGAAACAACAGAAAACAGCAAAAGACTATTATTTATTTGGGCTTGCACAACTAGCGCTGTTTACGCGAGGTTCCGATTTATAAAGATCCTACGTACACGGTATAAAATTTAATTCAGTTTACTCTTTTTTTAATGGAAGAATTGACCGAGGTCGCGGCTCACGACCTAAATTTAACTTTTTTATCAACTTTTGCTAATATTGGTGTAAAATGGTAGAAATTTTTAAATAATGGTATAAATACCATGAAAATGGTATATCTGGCAACACTGGTTAGGTGCGTGGTTAGACGTGTGAAAATCATAGGTTACATATGCGACGCTAATATCGCAGTTCACATTATGGCGTGGTTGAATTTTTATCTTGTAATGGCCTATCCCGAATAAAGTGCTGTTTTCTCAAGAAAAAATTGATCTTTTTTTATAAAAAATGACGTATACTATCCTCCTAACCATCCAGAGTATTATGGAGAAATAAAATGCAAACTGTTGGGTATGATCAGTGTAAAAAGTGACAGAAGTGTGTACAAATACTGCAAAATATTTTCCATCACCTGATATTGTGTTGCACCTTCAGTGTTTTACTATTAGAGGCCAATTAAAATGGTAGAAAGCAGATTTATTCTTTGAACACCTACACGTTTCAAATTATTGTAATAGCAGAGGATAAGTACCTACTTCTTAAAAATAATAATCCTTTTATAAACTTTGAAAAAATGAGATGGGAACATTAAATTCCTCTCGAGATTCCCTAAAAAAGTTTACTGTTCATCGGAAAATTTAGTTTTAGTTGTACATTCCATATGAAACGCTTAAAAATAAATGTTGATTGGTGCAACAAAAAAGTCAAAATTGTACATTTCTCACATTGAAAGGAATTTCAAAATGTTTAAAAATTATTTCAAGTGGAGCAATTCGTTTAAGTAGCTAATTATTCCATCCAATGTTATTATAAATTCGGGAATATGCTAGGACTCGGTTTTTCAATCGTGGGTTAGCTAAACTCACACTTTTAGAATTCGAATTTTTTTAATTTTACATTTGTTCTGGAAGTGGTTATAGCAACAAATATTTTATGCTAAAGTAACTTTTAGTTGAAGTGGTTTGTATTAGAATCTCATCGATTTTTGTGAAAATATAATGCTAGGTAACCTTCAACTTATGTTAACTCGATTGTAAAATCGCGCCTAGGTGAGAGAATTGCATAAGATATGCGGCAACGTTACTTCAGTCCATCATTTTTGCTAATATATAGAATGTTTCCAGTAACCAGCAGTTCCAAAACAATTTCATCATATTTTTTTGAAAGTCGATAACTCAGTTACACGTGGAATTAAAAAAAAATGTGTCAGAGGGTTTCTACAGATGCAGAGAATCGGTGGTTTAAATATAACTACACACTTAAGATTCACCCTGTATATATATATTCATTTCCATTAGTGCACAAAGCATTCTGGACATGAAACTAAACATGATAAATTTATTAGTGACGAAAAGGTCAAAATGCACTCCAATAAATTAAATTGGTAATCCATAACCAGTGACGTAGAACTTAAAAGTTCCAAAAGGTTAACTTGAATAGAGTACTAAGAAACATGGTATAGCAATTTCGATGAAATTGCTGCGGTAAGAGGGCTTCATATCCAAATGATATATACGTACAAAGTTTGAAAGCCATTACTCCAATAATTATTCCAGAATTAAAAAATAAAAATTGAAAGAAGTTCAACACCTTGTATTTTGTAAACAGCGAATGTGTTTATTCGAGAAAGAAATCTTAATTTCGTATGATCTATCTATATTTTTAATTTGTACGTTATGTTATAAACTAACTCACTCTGTACAAATCTGCATCCACTATTTAACATTTAACAATATGTTTCTAGTAATATAGTTGTTTGTTTTGCAAACTTATATACGCTATATTCTTGTTGATTTATTCATAATGCCTTTTTCCTTAGAGTGTACTTACTAAAAGTAATATACTTTTTATTTTCAGGTAAGTAATCCCGTTGCAAAGGGAATGGAGACATACTTCAAAGTAAGTGCAGATTGCTTAATTTTAATTTATAAATATTTATGAGATTGTAAAACTTCAGATATTTTATGATAAAACTTTTGCAAGATTTATATTAAGTTAAATGAAGCGAGTGAAAATAATGTTGGTTTACATTTTTTAAAAATTATCGTGTCATACTTAACACATTGTGTGACATGTTTATTACCAAAAAAGTATAAAAAATCGTTCTCCATTTGGCTCGACAGTACTTTCTCATCAACATACGAAATATGAATTTTTTTGCAGTTTATTTAACGGCGGCCTATTTTCGATACTAAGGCCAATCGTGACTTTGTAAGCAAAAGCAACCCTAACCTGAAAATTTTGCCGAATCTCCACTTTGCCGTGGGGTAGGGATTGTAGATACACGGAACCCATAATTTTACATATTATTATCTTCCAAAAAATTGTGACCCGAGCAGGTCTCTTCATACAGTATACAGGGTGGGCCAGATTTTAATAGGGAAACTTAAAAAATCGATAGAACACGCCAAAACAATATGGATCTCATGTACAGGGTTATTCATTATAAATTCTCACCCCTTATCATTGTCATTATTGCTTATCGAAAAAAAAATGTAAATAAAAGTTGTGTGGTTATGACTGAATTTTGTTAAAATGCTATCAAAAGTACAGTAGCGTGCAGATTTCAGGGGATACAAAAAAAAATATTTTTTTAAATGGGATATCCTGTGTATTATTAAATTTTTGGAATGATCCTTTGTTCCTGATTTCAAAAATATACCATATGTTACCCCTACCATATACCGTTCTTAAGTTATTAACCGTTGAATATCATAGTTACTGTAAATATGGCAAAGTTAACATTATTAAAGTGAGCTATGAAAATGACAACTATTATGTTTGAAAAGTGACATTTCTTTAATGAAATAATCAAAATGGTTTACAATGAGGAAGAAAAAAGTCCAAATATTTACTTGTTATATACAAAATAACAAAAATAAACGTGCAGCAAAAAGAGCATATAGGGTGTTGTATCCAAATCGTCCAACACCATCAGAGAATACGTTCAAAAATATTTACCGAAAGGTGAATAATACCTCCAGTTTTAGTAGAAAAAAGCGTGTAGTTCAAGCAAACCAGGAAGAACAGCTAAATATACTTCTTCATTTCTAAGGTAAGCCCATCCATATTAATTCGCGAATAGACTTTTTTTGAAACATTGTATTATTTTTTTGAAAATTCTGAATGTAGTATAAATAATGCAGTCGATCAATTAGGTAAAAGTTATTCCAAAATCTAACGTACGTTAAAAAATAACAACTACAGACCATATAAAATTTTACTCGTACAAGTTTTAACAGAGGCTCATAAAAGGAAAAGGCTTGACTTTTGCCGCCAGATGATTGAAAAATTGGATGAAGATCCTGATTTTTTTACTAAAATAATATGGATTGATGAATCATAGGTCGTGGGAAAACAAGTACAACAGAAAAAGATTGGTAAAACAAAGAAAAAATAAGGAAGAAGAACTGTTAGCGTTTGGTGTGAAATTTTCAGAAATAAAATTGTTGGGCCTATATTTTATGATTATACTTTAACTGGAGTTACCTATCTGGAAATAATTATCCCAGAAGCAGAAAATATTCTGTTGCAGAATTTTCCGGAAGCCGAACTTGATATGATTTGGATGCAGGATGGGGCAACTCCGCATAGTGTCCTACCCGTTTGAGATCATTTGAATAATGTATTCCCAATATGGATAGAGAATAATGCACCTATTAAATGGCCACCTAACAGTCCGGATTTGGCTCCTATGGATTCATTTTTTTGGGCGATTTCGAAAAGACATTGGCTATAATAATAATAATAATAATAGGATTCAAGTCATTAAAGACAGGATTTGACTTAAAATAAACAATCTGAATGTAAATAATGAAGCCATTTCCGGTGCAATTATAAATATAAGAAGACGTTATCAATTATGCATTGACAATAATGGTGGACACATCGAACTTCTTTTATGAATTATCATTTATTTATATTTAAATTTCCTAAATAAATCTTTATCTATATTGTATAAACATTTGGTTTTTTCTTCCTCACTGTAAACCATTTTGATTATTTCATTAAAGAAATGTCATTTATCAAACATAATAATTGTCATTTTCATAGCTCACTTTAATAATGTTAACTTTGCCATATTTAGAGTAACTAGTTTAAATAAGATATTCGATGTTTAATAACTTAAAAACGGTATATGGTACGGGGTAACATATGGTACATTTTTGAAATCAGAAACAAAGATATTCCATTAAAAAAATATATTATTTTTTTGTATTCCTTGATAGCATTTTAACAAGATTCAGTCATAACCACACAACTTTTATTTAAAACTTTTTTTTCTATAGGCAATAATAACGATGGTAAGGGGTGGGTATGATGAATAACCTTGTACACTTATAGGTTAAGCTTAATGTTCGAAATAGAGGGCGTTAAAGTTTTAATTTTTTTTTCAGTTTTTTTCCATATTTTTTCGGAAATAATTGAGATATTGTCACGACATGAGGTTGTTTGGCGTGCGAGAGGGTATTGAGAGCCCCAAAAATAATATAGAAAATAATGAAAAACAAGAATTAACTAAAACATGATTTATTGAAATTAATAAACAGATACCAACACCACATACAAACAATAAAAACAATAAAATGGGTATCTTACCAAGAGTACATGTTGAGGAGATGTGTCTATACCAATCTTCTTTAATTGAATGATACGAATGATCCCTACCCATCCTTCTTTGGGCTTATTTAATTTTTAATAGATGCTCAATCAGCAATTTCCATATTTCCACATTCCTTTAGGTTCAATAGTCTATTATTGTGAATGAAATTTGAAAACTTGCATTATTCTTTGTCATTAATAAATAGGTAATAATGCATGTTAATTTAGATTTTAAATTAACTTAATTATTTAAGTTTATCATTATTTATTAAATTTATTTATAGGGAAATTGTTGAATTATATTTTGTCTACTTATAAACACTAAATAAAATATTTAAAATATTCACTATATGACAATATTGTTATAAAATTCGAAACGTTGCGTACAATTGTCACCATAGTTTGCATCTCTCCATTCCAACCAGAGCAGAGGCGTGAAGGTGGGTGGGTATCGAGGATATTCTTTCAAAAAAAAACGGAACGCCACTGACCTAAGCTATTTTTCTTTCTTTTTCGACATTTACTATCTTTAGTGCACAGAAAAGTCCCATATCTCTAAGAACACGTTTTTAAAACAAGAATTTTCCGCATTCCAAGATGAAGTGTACGTTAGCAAAGTAAAAGCTTGCATTTGATACTTGAATACGAAGGTGCCTAACTGAACAGCAGACTGCATTTAGTTTGCTATTAAGTCCATTATTTTCGCATCAAGTGTTGTTACTATCTCTCTGAGTTTATTTGAAACTGGCACATCTTTAGTTATACACTATGTGTCGTCCCAAACTAGTATTGATTGGATGTTTTGAAAATATATTGCCATTTACATACACGAGTGGCTCAAGTATATAGCCTTGAGGCATATTCTGAGTAAACGCTGCTTTTCGGAAAAATAACCAGCAAACGGGTTATTATCAAATGCCTGTATGAAAGTTACTTGAGTTCTGTTATTAATATAACACTCCAGTAAAGCAGATTATAAACTATACTTATGAAACCATAATACTCTACTTTCTGAGTAATATGCACTGATTTATGGACAAATTCAAATAAACTACTTTCTGATCTTGCATTTCTAATTGATATTATTGATTTAAATAATGATATTTCAGTAGAAAAATTTAGTGTCAGTCCATATTGAATAAAATATAACATTTTGAGTAAGTAAAGACGTCATACTTTTATTGATACTTTGTCAGATTTTTTAGTGATTTGGTGAATTTTGAGGCATCATTTTTTTGCAAAAATCAGTCGAAAGTTTCATAAACACTTATGTCCTAAACGGCTTTATAAGACACAGGGTGTTGAAAATTATCGGTTTTTCTAAAAATTCTCAAACTCTAAGTGAGTTAGAATATTGAATTGAATTGAATTGACACGTGCTAGTATCGTACAAGCAGGTGTTTTTACGTGTAATCTGGTTAGATTTTTTAATATCCACCAGTGACGTGTGTAGGATCAACGTCAATAAAATTTTTATAGAAAAATGATACGCCACTGTTTTGTTATTCAGTTTGATAACTCCTGAGACATTACTCATTTAAAGTACATAAAAGTTCTCTGTCTTATGTTTTTCCGTATGAAGTACCATTTTGGAGAAAATTTTAAAGAAATATTTTACTGCTTAATTTCTGACCTCACACAGATTTGCAAAGCAACAAAAAACGTAGCCAAATAAATATCCATAGTATGCTATAAATTAAACAAAATTTTCAAGCTGTCGCTATCACTTACGACTTATTAAATGAAATTTAATAATAATTTTTTATTTATAATTTTTGCGATTTTTCAGTTCTAAACGTTTTTAATTCCTTTGCAAGTCCTGTATCTTATAAATGAAGCCGTTTAGGACGTAAGTGTATATAAAGTTTTCGACTTATTTTTCGCCAAAAAATCATGCTCTAAAATCTGGCGGATGTTTTTGAAACACCTCATATATTAACTTGTCGCAGATGATAATATTCTGAAAAATATTAATTTTGAAATTATTCACAATACAGACAATTACTATTTCAGCTCACATTTCCAGTTACATATAATAAATATATATTTTTTAATCACGTATTTAACGTAGGTATATTTACCCTCCCAAGGCGGCACCCAGATGGCATCGACGCTAGATTACACAAGCTCGACGCTGCTTGTGTAATCACTGGAATCCATAACCTGAAAATTATGCCGAACCCCATGTGGATTAAATTTGAACGGACTGGGAAATTAAATAATTTAACATACAAATTGTCTATATAATTTACATCCGGACCGGACCAAGTTGATGAGATGTAGTGCATAAGCAGACCCACTTGCGTCACTATATTTCACAAGGAATGTGAAACTGTGAGTTTCGTATTTGCGATGTGAGAACGTTAAATATTGTCACCTGTTTGCTATCCACACAAACACCACACACCGTGGATTGGTGGATTGAAAGTCTAGGTAACACTTACTCACTACTTTATTAACTAATTAATAATTAATAAATTAATAACTGTCTTAACTATATTGCAAATAAACACTTATAAGTCTCTACCTTATTTTTTCTTCTCTCGTTCAATTCTAAATTAAGACTGACTTCTCGGCCCACCGTATGCCTCTTATATACATGCATTTACGCAGTCTAGAACATTCCCGTTCCTTCCTGTACAATTCTAGTCCCATCTTTCCAGTCTACACAGTACAGTGGCGTAACAATTCTTTGGCAAAGAGGAGGTTCGGCAAAATTTGCAGGTTAGGAATACCAGTGTCTTCACAATATACTGATAAGCTTTAACTCCTGGCGTCAGCGATTGTCCTTGGTGGCATAAATAGTCCAACGTTAAATACGTTATTTTAAAAAACTTGGTGTCAGTCTAATCAAGCAAATGTTATTGAACATGGGTGTAACTGGAAGTAGCTTAGATACCCTTGTAGAATAAGTAAAATATTCAATATTTTCAAGTATGTAGTTGTAAAAGTATATATTTTTTATATTCAAATAAAGAACACATTTAAATAATACTGTTGATTACATTATTATGAGATCGTGTAAAATGTGATGAGAGTCAGTGATGATGAGTAAACTGATTAAATGTTTTGTCATGGCATATAGGCATGATTTTCAGATTTTCCCACCACTGCAGTGTTGTGGAAATACATACAAAAAATAATTAATGTAGGTTCCCCAACATAATTCTTAAATATCACGTATTACTCAATTATCTTAGCTTGACACTTGAGCTTGGATGCGCAATGGTCCAAAACGCGCCATTTCTATGTAAAGCGGTTTGGCTCGTCTCTGTCTCACACTAGCAATATTTATTCTCTCTCTGTGCCGCCAAAATGCCAAACTAGGATTGTTGATATGTACAAGCGTTCCAATTTCGGTTTTTATCATAAATTTCTTATTTCCCCGGCGCGGCGTGGCGTTTAATGTTAATTTTGTATTATTTGATAATTATTAATTAACTATATTTAAATTTTAAAAAAGTATTTGTAATATAAACACAAATAAAACGTCAAATACAATGTAGATAGTGAGATATAGCGAGAATGATAATTTTTTTTGTACAGTAAAACCTCTATATCGGCCACCTTTTTAAAAGCGGCCACCTCTAAAAACGGCCAGTTTTCAAATTTTCGAAACCAGTTATATGGGAATACCCTCCCAAATACAGACACTCCCATAAAACGGTCACGGCCACTTAAAAGACAATTTCTTCATAAAATACCTGCAATTGTACCTCTCATTACCAGTCATAAATATTGGCAAATATGTACCTAAAATTTATCGACCCTTCGTGGGTAGAATTTTATAAATGCAACAATTATTGGTATTTCCCATAGTAATTTCGAAACCATAAGCGATAAAGATGCTGTAGTTTCATAGATTTTGAGCTAGTTTATGTTCAACTGTGATTTTGTTACAATCACCATGTCGCAAAAAAGAAAACGCTTAAAGACAAAATTGATATTATTGTGGAATGCGAAAAGTTCAGTACCAATGCTCGAAAGTTGGCTGAAAAGTATGGTATTGGAAAGACACAAGTTAACGAAATTATAAAAAACAAATCCGATTCAAAGAAACTCTTTTAAGAAGGTTCCAATTCAGAACAGAAGAGAAAATTTCCCAAAACTGAAGGATGTGCAATTGACCAAGTAGTTTATAATTGGTTCTGTAAAGCTAGAAATAAATACCTCCCCTTTCTGGACCTCTAATAAAAGAAAAAGCGTTACAAGCAGCCGAAAGTTTAAAAATGACGAGTTTTAAAGCCTCAAATGGATGGCTACAAAAATTTTGTCAAAGGCGTAACACAGGCTTTAAAACAATTTGCGGTGAGTCAGCTGATGTTGACCTGGATAGTGTTGAAGCCTGGAAAAGAAAGCTACAAGTAATATTAAAAGACTATTCACCAAAAAATGTGTACAATGCTGACGAAACCGGACTTTTTTTTACCTTGCAATGCCTAACAAAACGTTTGCTTTAAAAAGTGATGTGTGCCCGTAAAAAAAACTGCAAAACAAAGATTGATCATTTTATTTTGCGCAAATATGGAAGGTGACAAGGAAAACCCATTAATTATAGGGAGAGTAAAAACCCTCGATGCTTTAAATGTTCTCATATCAACAAACTGCTTTTAGAATGGGTATCCAATAAACAAGCTTGGATGACAACAAAAATTGTACCTTCGTGGCTAGAAAAATTTGATGAAAAAAATAGGGAAACAAAATAGAAAAGTCATATTATTTCTGGATAATGCCACGTCCCATCCTAAAGTGACACTAGACAACGTGAACATTTTGCTGCATCCAAACATCACTTCCTACTGTCAGCCACTGGATCAAGGGATTATTCATAACTTTAAGAATGGCTTATAGAAAATTTCTAATCAAAAGGCTTCTAACATTCACAAACGGTGAAAGTTCATTTGAAGATACAGAAAAAGCATTAATTTAACCAGCGCTTTATTTTGGATATCAGCAGCCTAGAAAAACGTTTCATTAGCTACAATTTCAAAATGTTTTGCAAAAAGCAGGATTCTTGGAAAATGTCCAGTAAGACGAAGATTTCGATGAGGAAGATGAAATTCCACTGGCCCAGCTTTCTCCTGAATTACATGATGTAAGCTTAGAAAATTATGCATGTATTGATAGCAATGTTTTGACCGAAAATCCTAATTTTGGCGTTCAAGAAGTAATCAATGAATTAATTGATGATAAAGATTGTGATTTAAATAATGAAAGTGATGTGGAAGAATATGGTACGTCAAACATTAAAGAAATGTGCAAAGTTTCCTATTTTGTAATGATAAAACTGGACTAACTGTAAAAATTGTCAAAATTTTAACAAAATGTGAATCTCAGGTTTTACAAACAAAAATTTAAAACTTAAAAGAAACCTCAACTGAAAAATATTTTAAAAAAAGGTAATTATTTAATATGGCAGGTAATTTATATGATCTGCATGTGGATTAACGTGACGGTGACGTAAAACGTCACTACAAATTAACTTGTATCAAGATCTTATTACTGTTTTCCGAAACTTCTACTTTATCATCTCTGTTTCCTATAATAAAAATTCATTTAAGAATAGCTATTTACGTAACAAGACCGGAAAGTGATCTTTACTGGGCGAGTTGACAGTTTTCAGGGCGAGCGCTAGAGAAAGTGAGCATCGGTAAAGACTTTACCGATCCCTTAGGTTACCAGTAATGATGTATTTATTATACACTAAAAAATTTTACCAAAAACAGTTTTTAGACGGTTGCAGAAAAACATAAGTGAAGCGATGTTTCTTTTATTTATTGATGAAAACCGTACTGAATGCAAATTGAAATGAATCATACAAGAAGCATTATGTTCAGAATGCCAAAATATGGCATAAGTTCTTGCGAAATGCCCACCAACTCGAACATGTCCTTGTAAATTCCCAATTTGCATTCTTGCAAATTCAAAACAATGTCTTGTAAACTGACTTTTAACAAATACCCACAGAAATAAGATTAGCGGTAACATATCTCGAGATCATTGTGGCCAAGGAATAGGTCCAATAATACCAATATTGGAAAATGACAGTTGAAAGAGTATGAAGAAATTAAAAGTCAATTATCAGTGTCAACACATGACGGCTGCCCTTCTTGTATTTCCTTCTTTTTTTTTTATCGGTTTCAGTGATATTTGGAAGGGCTTATATAAACTTGTCTTTGTGAATTTTCGTAAAAAAGAGTAGAATTTATAGACAAAGTCGCAATAGTCGAGTGGCGGCAAGGAACAATCGACAATTTATGTGAAGTTTCATATGAAGAGCAGTGGCGCGTGCTTCCACCCAAATCGCCCGGGTTCAAAACAGGGCAGGACCCAGTAGATGGAGTATAGTGATTGGGGGGATATGTTCGTGTCACCATCAAAGGAATGTAAAGCTGTAGCTTTTGTGTATTTGCGATGTGCGCACGTCCCTACCCCACAACAAAGTAGGGGTTCGTTAACATTTCCAGGTAGTGCTTACATAAGCACTGATAAACTTATCTCCTGGGGGTCGATGGTAGCGGAAATAATCCGATGATAAATAAGTGGTTAAGAAAACATATTAAAACACTCTTACCGATAAAATTAGTAAAATAAAATTCTACACAAACAAAAGAACATTTAAATTTTTCTCAGTAGACGTTTATTTGACTACGTTACATACAATATTTGCAGCACGTCCTAAAATAATATAAGGACATTAAAAGATGTAATATAAATTATGTACAATATGTACAATAATTTATAATATATAAGTTTAAATGTCAGTAGTAATTATTAGTCAGATAAAAAATATGCATTGTGGTAAAATACACAAAATGACAAAAGATGCAAGTATAACCTAAAAGCCAATTATGTCAATTTGAACAAGAGAAGAATATACGTAAATAAATAAATTATAAGTTATATTATACAGGGTACTCATATGTACGTATTCATTTGTTGAGGAAAAGCAAAGTTATAGTAGTATAATATAAATATAGCTTTTCACCATATTTTCAATGCTATTATATTTAAGGGTTAAAATTATCAGTTCGGTTATTATCAGGGTGGGGAAAAATTTAATTAAAAGTAATTAACTGAAAATGTCCAGAAATTTTGTAAATATTGCCTGTATCTAAAAATGAACTGAGTAATAAATCTTTGACTAGTTGCAGTACATGCGACCTTGATTTATTAAAGATTTGGTTTTAATGCTGTACATTTTTGTATTATTTTTTTAAATAGCAGCGTATTTTTTGAAATTATTAAAATAAGTTTTTCTTCGTCTTTACGGATCACTAGATGTAGATATTTTGTATTGTTTTATTGAGAAATAAAAAAAATTCATTTTAAAATTCATAAACTGCACCTGCAATTATTCTAATACATATTTTTTGTAAACAGAAATCTTCTCATGATCAGTAGAGTTACTCCAGAGGATAATACCATAACTCAAGTGTGACTCAGTGTATGATAAACATTTAATAATATTTTAATATTCATAAATTTTTAAGTTAGCCCAAATGATATTTGTATTCAGACATTTTGTTACAGAGGTCTTTAATAATAAGAAGACCCAGTGAATCTAAAATAATCCGAAGTATTTGTATATCTTCACCTTTACCTTCAATACATCAATATTTGAATTATTGTACCAAGGTCCAAGGGTTTTATTTATCATAAAATGAAGATCCTCAATAGATTTATTCTTATTAGGGTTGTATCATCTGTAATATCTGCATACATAAGAATCTTATTTGGAAATGGAAAAAAATAAATGATAAATTAATATAATAAAGGTCCCAAGCCAGCTCCTTGAGGTATGCCATGAAGTAATGTTTTAAATTTAGATACATTACGATTTATGACCATTAAAACACATTGTTGACATTCATTTAAATAATACTCTAACAAGAGAGGTACCACTCCAATGCCCATAAAAGCTTTGTTTTTTTATTAATAAGTTGTTACAGACACAATCAAAAGTATAAAAGAAATGAAGATATGTTAATTTGGAACCCAATTTGGAATCATCTTGTATAATAACTCTACTTAGGAACCTGGAAAACAATACTAGTATGGAATTACCAGCAATTTTGTCTATTCTCAGGCAATTGATCATAACATGTTAGACCCAGTAGAAAAGAGATATACAATACAAAAGTAAATTTCATGAAATTGCGTAAACTAGGATGATCATTGGAGACATATCAAAGAATCAGTTTACTTAAACATATATTGCCCCTTTTGACATACCTACTCTTATTCATTATATCAGTATATTTACGAATGTATCAGAATTTAAAATGTTAAAACCCTGTTATATATGAGGATAAAAAAATATTTATTAAGTTAATTCAGCTGGAAATTATATTCCAAATGAGGCAATGAGACACTAATTACCGCACGTGTCTCTGAAAACTGAAATTGTCATATCCTGCTTGTGTCAGTTCAGTAAGAGATGTTTTTGAAAGATTCTGTGAAACATTTCAAGGAATATCGGTTTTAACAACCTACACTCTTATTTCTTTGCTTACGTCGAACAAATATACAATAGAGCTATATAGCCGTTTATAACTTTAAAGAAACTGAGTTTTGTTAAAAGTGGAATGGATAAGCCTGGAACTTGGAAAACAATACCGGTAATTCCTACAGCGATTTTGTCTATTCTCAATTTGGACCGAGTAGAAAAAGATACATTATTGAACTTAATTTCATGCAAAACCTGAGTTTAATGCGATAAAAGGTAAGGGAATTAGAGTTTAAATATACGGGAGAAAGTTTACTGGCTTCGTTGTCACTAAGGATACCCGGAGCGATACAATGTTTAAAAAAAAGTTTTCCAAACCTCCTCTCAAGTCACCGAAGTAACCCCCGAAAAATCCCAGAATTTTGTGCAGGATACAGAGAGGTGAGGCCATACAGTTTATTGTGGAGTCCGAACCACATCTAGGATATCGACAATTCCCTGTCTCATCTTAATCTGAAACAAATTACACATAAAATTTCTAACTTGCTCCAGGATGGAATCGAACCATTGATCTTCGGTACCTAGTAAATATACAAGGTGCACCATTAATAATGGGCCATAGTTCAATGGTACATTATTTGGACCAAAATAAGAGGATATAACCAAATATGCTTAGAAAATGTTGTTGTGTAAAAAGATACAGGGTGTCAAAGTTTAAATTATTTTTCGTTTTTTTGCAGTAACTCAACAACGTCATGACCGGTCTTCATAAAATTTGGTAAAGGAAAATTTTTTAATCTAAGAAACAATAATTTATATATCACATCACGTTAGACCATAGCGGGCTGTATTTGATGATGAATTTTTTTCATTTTTTTGACGAAACGTTGTGGTATTTCTGACTAGAAAATCTGATGAGGACATCATTTACACGTAAAAGAGGTACACTTGGTAGAACATGATAATTCCAACTGTTTTAGAGGAAATTGCCGTTAAAGATTTCAATAATTTTTGAAAGACAAATTCAAATTTAATAAAGCAAATTGTATTTGTTGAAAAAAATACAAAACGTAAGTAAAAACAAAAGCGTAACAACAGCGTAAACTCTCTCTTACTTTCTTATGAACTAATTGCTGCAACTTAGAGTAAATGTTCGATATGGTTTCCATCTATTTCTATGCCTTTTCAAATTCTTTTGATAAAAGATTTTGTTACATTGAAAAATACATTTTGCTGTCCTCTAATAAAATTGGCTTCGTTTTGTATTTGGTCCCACAGTTCTTCTCTTGAATTGATAATATTTGCCTAGACTAAAGACTTCATATGTCCACACACATAAAAATCCAAGGGATTATAATCAAGACTCCTTGGTGGCCAAGCAAATTCACTTCCTCGACCGATCCATCTGTGAGGGAAAGTGACATCAAGATGATTTCTAACTGCAATGGAGAAATGAGGGGGAGCTCTATCTTGCATAAACCACATTCTTTCCATTATGTCTAGCATAAAATCATCTAATATGTCAAAAGTATTTCGAAGAGAAAACAGATAAGATTGCCCATTTAAATTTGGAGGAAGGACAAAACACTATATACTGCATTCGACGCGTGTTTCGCCAACCAAGTTGGCTTCATCTGAAGATGATTAAAATAGTTTTAATTATCTCCATATGATGCTAACTTGGTTGTCGAAACGTGCGTCGAGTGCAGTATATAGTGTTTTGGTGTTTCGTGGAAAACTACGTCAGTGTTATGTTTATGCTATATTAAAAAAATATTTTTATTTACCCTTTGAACGAATAACAATAAATTTAGAAAAGTTTTTTCTCTTGAAATTTAACGATTTCACTTATTTTATGACCAAATTTCACTTAGCGCATATGATTTTAAGCCACATGTATATGAACATATATTAGAAACTCCAGCCCACTGCGATAAAAATAAATTCCAAATTTACCAGAAACCATAACTTGTTCATCCATAAGCAGTGTGCTTAAAAAACCAATTTGAAATCGACCCGCGACTGTACTTACCAATGAATTGGTTGTAAATGTATCTTGAGGAGTTATATGTTCGATAAAAAAGTTAAGCAAGTATTACTCAAATTGCAAATGCGTCTTCATTAAAAGTGGAACACATTGTACATAATCACAAATATTAGTTCAGATGTAGATACTAAACTTTTAATGGTAAAGCTAAAATAAAACTGAAATTGATATTTCAATATTCTCTTCGTTTTACTTTTGTTTTAGTTACTTTTTATTTCAGTAAAATAATGGTGGATCTGCTTAGAAACTTCACGTATATATTTTTATTTGTAAAGTTTTGACCACTATTTCGTCTACTAACTACTCCCAAGTAAATATTTTCGAGTATATTTCTATTTCCTCTGATATCACAGATGAGAATTAAGAACATGAGATAAAAGCCTTTCAGAAGTTAATACTTACGCCTTCTCTAAATGGAAACTATCCAACGATGGTAGATGTACGTTTGGGAAATAAATAAATTGATGAATGATGTTCCTTCATTCAATATTGCATGTAGGAGTTTCAGGGATACGTAAATAACCAAACAAGTTCATGTGAAAATGGTAAATATAATAATACAAAGTGGTGGAAAAGTCATGAATTTGAACAAATTGCCTGGATATTTGAAAATTTTTAACTGAAAATTCGATGTGATTTCTAAAGGATTGGTAGGATATTTGTATATACAAGTGACAATCCCATTGAGTTACAACCCTCTAGATTTTTTTTTGGAAAACCAAAAACTTTTTAAATAAAAATTTCGGTATGAGCGATATAACAGGAAATATCACTATTTTTATTATAACTTCTGGTTCTCTAAAAAAATTCTAATTCTTTAATTCGTAGAAATTTTATAGTTATTCAAAAAAAATCCCCAACTAGCTTTAAAGATAAACATAGAAATTCTAAGGGTGTGGGCAGGTGGAATCAGAATTAACTTTTTTATTTAATTTTGTTTCTTAATTGTTTATAACTAATAACAATAACTTGATATACTCTATGGAAACTATAACGTACATCCCATGCTAAAACTGGAATAGCGATGGCGGTTAGCTTTAAACTGAAAAGACAACTCATTTGTAGCTTTCCATACAACTTTCAATGTACTATAAGTAGGCTACATGATAATTACTGATGTTTATTTTGAGTTTCATATAAATTTCTATGTTTATCACATGCTAAGTTGAGAAATATAATGAAGCTTTTCATAACTGAGTACCAGGTCACAACTCTGGCTCTTACA